>VWZN01015826.1:68272-101894 GCA_013396955.1 Regulus satrapa | reverse complement strand
TCTTTTTTTTTTTTCCTTTTTTTTTTTTTTTTTGAACTGTAAGCCACCAACCTACAACCCTGTAAGGATGCAATTGCTACGATGAACAATAAAAGGAAATGTGTAAGACCTACTTTTCCATGTAAAGGTCCATGTAGCAAAAGCACAGCATCTTGATTTTAATTAGTAAAGTCTACTTTGTTGCATATCAATTAAAACTCCACTGGTAGTGTTTTTGAGGTTTAAGAAATACCTGGGGCTCTAAAAAATTCCGACTTTAAAACGTACTTCTGCAAAATCTTATTGGCCATGCAGTTAGCATTGAATAATAGACTGTTACACACACCAGAAATAACCATTTTAAAAAACAAGTTAGTTACAACCTAAATTAAAACGTAACTGAAGAGTTTAGCGGCAATTAAGCATTTACTGAGATGTGATAAACTTGCCACAGCTTTTCTCCAATTAAGCTGGAGACAATCCAGAGCACATACAAAGACACATCACCATGAAATCAATATAACATACTAAAATGCAGGCATAGACAAACCACAGAAAGACACCCAGCACAAAACTGCACAGACTAAAAAACACCATTCAGTAGTCCACACATTATCTAGAGGAACCTTAAGTAATCCTTTTCTAATAATTAAGAAAAAATACTAAGTGAGGAAAATTGCTGAGCATGTATTTTGAATTTGCTATACCTGAAATTTCAAAATTACAGATAAATGCTCAAGATAAACTTCTAAAACAAAACAAGAAAACCCACCAAAAATACCTGGTATGTTGCAGAATCAACTAAATGCACTTTTAGAAAAAATTAAAAGCTATAGTTTAAGACAATGCCCAATAATGTAGCTACATATCAACAAAAAGGCTCCTAACAATTATTTTATTCTTGCAATAAGGAAAATAAACACTACCCCATATCAGCTTAAATTGCATCCTGGTAAAACTGCTAAAATAAATCAAAGGAGAATGGTATTTCAAGATGCTGAAATAATCAATGGAACTGGGTTATTTAGGTATTTTGGGATTATCTACCACCTCAAAGAAAAATGTAATATTGACGTAGGTGTTTCATATGCTCTACCAGCATTAAGGCAGCAAGCTTAAAAATTTTTAGAAAAGTATTACTGATTTATATCCAGTAGTTTAATTTCATAGGATATAAAAGAAAATTAACCTTAAACCTTGGGGATTTTATATAACAGTAACTCAAAGGTTTTGTTTGTTTCCAGATTTTAAAAAATCCTCGAGTAAACAAATGAGGGGCAAAGAAGGAGTAATACTGAAGGATGCCCATTTACCTTTATGCCACCTTAGGGCTTGCACAAGTGTGTAAAGCAGAGCACTGGAATTTAAGGCAGCTGCCATGGTCAGTATTGAGGAATCCCAATACAGGATTAAGTTTTAGCCGAGGATTCAAACTGCTAAATACTTGCTATCAGCTGTACCTCCTTCCTTGGACCATCCCCAAGATTCAGAGCAAGAGCTATGCACACACCTGTAAATTGCCAACTTGCAATACAGCTGTTTGTCCTTTTAATATTCAAAGCAACGTGGCAGTGATAGAAAGTAAACAAATATTACTGGAGATGATTCACCTAGCAATAAACAGGCTGCCAACATCTCCTACAAAATCCTAAAATAAACAAGGAGGTGCTGATACTCCCGAGTATGTGTTAAATGAGTTCTGCTGGCCCACTGAGGCCGGTGGCCTGTGGGTAAACAAAAAGTGACTTGAATGTATTGGTTTCTACCTGGAACATGACTGGGGAGGCTTCAATGCTGCTGGTGATGGAAGCATTTTTTCCCAGCATCATTCAACAGAAGTCTTTATTCTTCCAATCAAGAAATGACTGGCAAACAACTTGGAGTATTTGTTTTTGAAGCCCACCTGTTCTTCACACCTTCACTTGCCTCCATTTCAATGTGCGCTGTACCTTTACTTCCTCAAAATGTATTATTATTTTTAATTATGTGTCACCTACTGATCTCTACTGTACCAAGAGAGAAACTAAACAATTGCAGTTGAACCTTCACAGGAGAAGAAAAAAATTACATGTGTGTGCAGTAGAAGTTATTAAACTGAGAATTCATCCAAGTTAGGAGCAATAAGCACAGTAAATCTTTTTTGTAATTTTACTTAAAGTATTGATAAAAATAAGAAATTGGTATTAAAATAACTATATTGGAGTTTTTAAAAAGCATTTATATATTCAAATCAGATCTACTACTTCTTAATGCATTTATTAACAAAATCAAATAACCAGCATAAGCCATGAAAGTATCCAGAACAATTTTACCTCTGCTCACAATTATTCATTTACTAATACTTCAGTCACACCCAATCTTCAAGAAATTGCTGAAAAATCTCTGTAGCAAGCCCAGTTAAAGGCAAGTTCAAGTAAAACAGAAATAAAAGTATTTCACATGCTTAAGTTATGTAAGGGATGGGGGGGAGGGGGAAGTGCAGGAGTGTTATTAAGTTCACTGTATATATCACTATTACCTCATACAGCAGACAGCCTAGAGACCAGATGTCAGACTTAAAGTTGTAGCCATTTTCATGTATTCTCTCTGGAGACATATAATAAGGTGTACCAACTGCAAAAAAAAGTAAGTATTTTGGAATGAAAATTTCTGTTGATATGCACTAGTAAAATTTCAGTTTTCCCAGCAGAAGAATATTTTTCATCTCCCTCATTTTGCTACACTTAAAACTTGAACTAATACTTAGGACGCTTCAGTTTGACAGAAATACATGAATTAGGGATCTATTTCATCCAATGTAGTTTTATTTTCACTGCTCATACCTCATTACCAGAGCTATGCGGTTGAAGAACACTTCCAAATTCTGCTTTTTAAAAACCTCCTAAATAATTTGTTTCTCCTGAACAGAACCAAGGTAAGATATTACATACACACATCCCTGCTATTTTTCTAAACTGTTATCACTGTGGCTAGAAATAACAGCTAGAAATTCTATTTCATGGGCTGAATTTTATGTTTTGTTTCACGAATTCTGTTCTTCCTTTAAGAATATATACATCTGAAAAAGCTGGTTTTGTAGCTAAAAAATGCAGCTGAATAGCTGAAATTAAAACTGAGCCTGAGATTCAGGACCTTCAGAGATGAGGGCAGGAAAACCAGCAAGCCCAGAAGCAGCTGAGGTTCCTATGGGTGACTCAGCCATCAGCTGTAAAACTTAATTCCTCAAGGGCTTTTCAGCTCCCAAACCTGTGCCTGTCCCAGCTTAATCCTGCCTCAGAGTTGGGGGCTCTGGGAATGTCTGCTCCTGAAAAGCAGCTTTACTTAGGACTGTCCAGAGTCAATTTATACTGGATACTCTGGATCATCTCTCCCCCTGATTTTGATCAAGCCCTATCCATCTGTATCACAAGTTACTTAGAAGAGAGAAATATCGAGAGATGTTCCAGCCCTATAAAAAATGTCTTTGCAAAGAAGTTGCTGAGTCATGGTTTCACGTATGACAGAGCAATAAGAAAAAAGTTATGGAAAATGGTAGTGGCGATTTCAGTGCATTGTTTCTGAACTTTCCCACTGTATCCCCCAAAATTTCAATTTTATTTGAATGTTCTCTTAAGCACTGAATCCTGATGATGAAAACCAGCTGATTTCAGTCAATTCAAGTTGATTTTGCTTTGAAATCCATCGTCTTGCAACTCCGTCAGCAATTAAAATCAGCCATTTTTCATTTTGTACTTCATGGTATGAACCTCACATAATATTGTAACACATGGATCTGCTTTCATTTCTGCTCTTCTGAATAGATGAGGCTAATTCTGAGCTGATCTCTGTACGAATACTGGAAACAGAAATACAGTGAATATATAAGTACCTTCACATCTGAATCATCAGGTTAAATACCTTTCAGTAATCAGACAGATAATTTTGCTCTAACAATTCCCACAAGTTAAGGGTTTTGTTTTGACAGTGCGCCCCACCTTTAAGAAATGCTGCATGACAAACTACGTTATAAATTCTTAGGAGTAAGGAGGAGAGAGAACTACTTTCCTGCTTGAAGGGCCCAGCTCAGATAGGGAAACCCAGAATCACCTGTCTCAGGTCAGGCCACTGCGGCTGGTAACCTCAAATTCCACCTGATCTGCTCCTTGGCAAACCATGCTCAAAACTCACGTAAACTCCTTCCGTAACAGACAGGCAAAGACTGAGGTCCCCACGTGGGATCCTTCAATGGATCTGGCCCCCCAAACATTCTGGGGGATTTGGAATGACACAGGTTTCATATTTTTATTATCTTACTGATTCATTTCCCTCTTGAATATTTTTTTTAACACCCCAAGGACTTGTGAGCTTGGATGCCTCTGAAAAATTTCAGCTGCATTTTGGATCCACTAATGAAAGCACTGGTTTAGTATATTCCGATGCTTTGTTGGCAGAATTAATCTAACAACAGAAGTAGGTTTAATAGTAATGTGGTTGTTCAGTGGCTACAGCAGCAGTGCCTCTGCTGCTCTGAGGTATCACACAAGTGGCTGGCAGTGAGTAATGTGCCAGAAAGAAGCTTCACAGAATCCACAGGGGGCAGCTGAAAACACTGAGGTTTGAAGGTTCACAGACTACCAAAAGCAAAGGTAATTTTAACCAGTAGCTCTGGGAAGCCTGCTGGTACATTAGGGGTCTGATATGACTGTGAAAGATTGATGATAGTGAAAAGCAAGAACAAATGTTACCATTTCACAGCGTTTAGCCTAGTGTAACACCTTCACTGCAATACAACCTGAAGTCCCTGATGACCAACAAGTGAAAGGAATTGAAATTAGTTACGTTACTCATGGAATCACACAAACAACCTGAAGATTCAGACATCATAACTAGTAAACTGTTTTTAACAGAACATGACACTGAAGATGCATTATTCTGACATTCAGAACTACTGAAAGCATTGCAATGATCCTTTTAACACAGTGAGCACTCTCAAGACAGAGCTGTGCTGCTGGTTAGCAACTGCCAGTGTGATTAGATGCTATATTTCCTTCCTGGATTTTTTTTCTTTTAAGTGAAATACAGCATTCCAGTAGGACAGAGATATTCAACTTCCTTTGACTTCCTTTACTCAACTGAAGACACAGAAGTAGGATAATACAAAATAAGCTCAATAACTCTACATTTTTAAGAACAAAACCAGTAACTTCAGCATTTTGCTCGCTGCATTTGCAGACTATGATAACCTGCAAGTCTGAACAGTAAACTCCTTGAAAACGGTCTGGGTCAAATACAGTGTCTCCTCAGAATCTGCTGCTGCTCTGAAGCTCCCTCCCTTTAAAGATGCTGTAGATCCAGAAAGTGTTGATTATTTGTGCAAGCTTCCTGTACTGGCAGAGGGAATGGACATAATGGAAGTGGTGGTTAATACAGAGCAGGGAGCTGATTTGCAGGATCACAGGCAAAGAATCTATTACAAAAAAGGGAATTATGATATCAACAGTCCATCTTACTGCCTGGATAAACATACAACTCTAACTTACAATGCATCTGAGTCAAGTTAAACAAGTGCATCTAGGAGTGGAATAAAATACAGTCAGTCACTCTAGTATAGTTAACTAGTTCTCAAATAGTTACTAGTTCTAGAAGCTATCAACTATTTTTAGGCTGGGAGAAAAATCTGCCTGGTACATGTTAATGCTACTTACACAAAACAATGTAGTGGTTCATTCAGGACAGGTTTAACAGACCATAGTTTGAAAAATGGCCACATAACCATTACTGACATTTCATGCATTGGCATACATAACTACCAGAATTCAGGAAGGGGACTAAAGAGGCTGAATTCCAGTAACCAAAAGACAGAGTTGATGTATGACTCCATAAGACCACAGCAATTTTGTAATACAGAGTTTGATACAACATGCTTAAAATATGAATGCGGATGCTGAAGACAGACAAACCACATCACAAACAAGCAGCTTGAAGGCCCTTTCCAACCCTACTGATTCTATAATGTTCAAGGTGTTGTACTTATTTAATATAGCTACAGGAGATGTCTAAGTCATCTTCAAGGACAGGACCCAAAATGCTGCACTTATCCGAAGTAACTCTGCAACCCAGCCCACAGTGTGCAAACAGTCCTTCTGCAGAAGTCAATCTATAAATATCTTGAGTTATTTTATAACAACACAGCAATTTCTCGTCAGCTTTCAAACTACTGTAGGAGATCTCATGTTTCTGTACATAAAATACAAAAGCTATTTTAACACAGCTTCTTTGATGACTGCAATGACTCAGCTGCAGATTTCCCTGCCAGCCTTACTGTACACTGAGGGTGCAGGCTCTGAATATGGTTGGGTACCTAGGTGGAGTTCATTCTCTTTACAGAATGGTGCTGCAAACCACCACCTCAGCACACCCTCTACTGCGTTAGAGACACACATGTGAGAGGAGAGGGAGAGTATTTGCACATGTTTTCACAAGGTATTTTATTCTCCACAACCGGTGTGAGTTTCTAGTCAAACCCCTCACATAACGTAGTCTGTGCTGGGGACAGCAGTATCGTTGGAAATGACAGAAGTTGTCAAAACACAGCAGACCAGAATTCCATGCAGATGATTCTCTGCATTTGAGCATTTTAAGAAGACTGCAGATCTGCTCCTTTGCCCTGAAAGAAGGGATGCCCAGTGCCTGCCTGGACAGCACACTGTGCAGCCTTACAGCACAGCGACGGCACAGAAATCCAGCCATTCTTTTTGCAACTGAAATATGAAAAAAACTTATCTTTGCACCCACAGAATGGCTATCAAAGCAAAAAACACATATAGCCATGAGCTGGCCTTAGAATGGCCATTTCACTGAAGAGCATAAGGCCTGGCTCATGCTCAGCCAGGCATCAGAACAACATTCAGCCATCAAAACAACACCACCAAGAAAACCCTAACACAGTTCTAGGGAAAGGAGTAAGAAGTCTTTGTCGGATTATAGTCTCCTTTCTAATATAAAGTCTTCTGAAAACAAGACATTTTGTCAGGTTTGTATCAAATCAACAATACCAAATGCTTCCATTTCCTCCGCCCTTTTCTAAGAAAGGCTTTCCATTTCCAAAAAGATATAGGCACGACAATAGAAAAGTCTTGATAAAGCCGTATAGAAAGAGTTAAAACATGAAAAATCCCTGTCCAGTGTAGTTTTTTCACTTGTTTCAAATGGACCATCAGTAAAGATTCTAATTAAATCAGTATTATTCATAATTAGCAGTTAGAAGCTGTAGCTAATTAAAATTTTAGTACATTTCTTTATCTCTGAAAGCCTGAATCTAGTTTGCTACTGAAATTTTTATAAAGCCTGTAAACAAGTATAAATTTCTACACATATGTTTGTAATTTACTAGGCTACGTGCACCAAAGGTTTATGGAATCATAAAAAGATACAACTTTGAAAGAAATTTCAAGCAAACCAGCATCAGCTACTGTGCAAGAAATCAATTTAAGAAGTGGTCTCTTTTAGTGACATGACAAATCAGAAAGTCACTGTCTTCTCTGTAGCCTACGTTAACAGCTGACACAAACCTTTTTTCTAGGCAGAATTCTGACATTAGGTCATAATTAAGAGGGAAATGGGAAAAGAGGAGATGGGAAAAAAAAGCAAATAAAAAATAACAACTCCTCTACCAAGACACAGCAACCAAGAGAAGAAACAAAGCTGCCATCCTCCCCTCCTTCCCCCACTCTCTGGATGACTCTTGGATCTGTAAAAGATGAGCTTGAAAGGGCTCAGGGGTTTTACGCTGTTTTTAACTCTGGCACAGTCTTCAGCTTTTTAAAATTTCCAGCTCAGCCCTCACAACTATTCCCCTGCCAGGAGCCAAAATAATCCAGGGTTGAGGCAGTCTGCTCCTCTTTAACATCCTGACTTGTGTGCCTCAGAATGCAAGTCTAGTCTCCCACCCTCACTGCTGACCTCTGCCTTATTCATGAGCTCCTACTCCTCACTCAGATTAGGATTTACAGCTCCCTCTGCACAGCCTCCTCCCATTTTGCAGGCAGGAGCAGAGCTCACCCAACCCAGGCTCTCCCCAGGGCTACCAGAGATGGTGACGGGCATGAACAGCAGCTCTTTCTCTGGATGGCACACTGCCCTGTGACAGCAGCAGATCTTCAGGGTCACATCTGACTGACCCTCAGCATGGGACTCCAGCACATTTCCAGCCTGGGCTCTCCACTCCCTGCTCAGTCTCCTGCTAATGCAAGATTGTACTCCATGTCTGGGGTTCCAATTAATACCTCAGCAGTTACTCATGGCTTGGACTCTGCCAGCCTGCAGCAAACGTGGTAACAACTGGAAGGGACAAAAGAGTGACCAAAGGTTTTTTGGAGGGCATGGAAGCAATGATAGCGTCAAAAATTTCCTGTCCAAAATGTTAAATTTTTGGTTGTGTATCACTCACACCTCAAATGTGGTACAAACGTGACAATGTGCAGTCAGTGAACAGGCTTGAGTTCAGCAACCACCAAACACAGACACTTCAGCAAGGGAAAACAATGTTTTCTTATCTAAAAGAACCCAATTTAACAGTACTATGAACACAAATTCCTACATTTCTCTTTAAAACAGATGTTACTCTATTTACAAGGCTTTTCTCTTCTACAGAATCCTCTTAGATTCATTCTATGAATGAATTCTATGACCATGAATAGGTCATTCATATATTACCTACTTTTAAACTTAAAATATATGCCATATTTTTAATTTTTCTTCTTTAAAGGCTTCTTAATCATCCTAGTATTCACATGCTACTCATAAGATGCAAATTACATGACAAGTTTGTTTAGGTAGAGATAATACACTGCTAGTTTTGTGTGCTAGCAAAGAATAAACTGAGCATTTCAGAAAACTTATAAAAACAAGAATAGAAAAAAAGGCTATCTGGGAATTGGTTTTGTTGAATCTGATCTCCCCTCAACTACCTAAGCTTATATTGAGAAATGTCACCTTAAAAAATGGAAGCTCCTCTGAAAGCACGTAACCAAGAGGTCATTAAGGCTACTCATGCAGGCACTCAGAATTACAAGATTCCTTCCAACATTGAATAAAGTTCAAGTCAATTTTTTAAAAATGCATCTATACTATCACCTTATTTTTTCCTAGCATTTCCAGGTAATGCTATTGTCTTAAAGACTTGTTCAGAGGCAGAAATGTACATAAAATTACACAAACAAAAGAGGGAAAATATCCAAAGTATGCTGAAAGTAATGCCTCCCTCTTACAGCATTTCTGTATTTGTCCATGGTGCTGACCATTTTTTTATTAAGGACACCTTTAGGACCATATTTTCATTATTACTTAAGAACAGCTTTACCTGGTCCTAATCCTCTTCTACCTCCTCCTGAGCAAGCAAGTATTTCCACCACGTAAAAGACTCTACCTGTCCAACATCTGCACCTCAGAGAAAGCTTACCTAAAGAATGTGCTGCTGTGGTTTTGGAGCTGAAAAATCGACCAAGTCCAAGATCTCCCAGCTTTACTACACCCGTAGCTGTGATGAACACATTGGCTGGCTTTATATCTGAAAGGAAAATAAATTTAAATATTTAAGAATCACAATAGGTTGCAAGAAAAGTCACTCTTCTATTAATAAGAGACCCAAGAAGATCTTATTTACAGCTCATATTGGTAAAATTTAACAGTGCTATTCAGAAACAATAGGTCCAGAAGGTAGAATTTCAAATCCACTATTTTAATAGTACAACCATCACTTAAGCAGAGAAAACCAAGAACCATGGAAAGTTGGTTTTTTTTTTCAAAAACAAGCAAACAAACAAACAAACTCACGCACCCAAAGTCCAGAAGCACATACAGAGGACCTAATTACTACTTTATATAAGCTACACAGAACGACTTCTATTAGAACTAGAGAACCTCTTATAGTATGTCTTAAGTAACAGCCTAAAAATGTTTTCAAAAACTGTAAAGCATTTTTCATCACTTTTGCTGATCAAATTACCCACAGTGGCATAACGTTATTTATTTGAAATAGGTAACTGATTCTCTATAAGAGCAGACATTTAAAAAAAAAGCAAGTTTACTCAAGAGAATGGTTATTTGAACTCGTCAATGGAATTGGGCTAATCAAGCAGAAACAAAGAAAAATAATGATGTATACCCCAGACAGTTATTTTTCACAAGTAATATCCAGTTTAAGTTTTAATTCAATCCCTTGGAGACAACAGCAGAGACTCTTATTCTGTGATTTCTAACAAGATACCTACCTTGTTAGTCTTCTAAATAAACTGACTTGTTATTTGTTTGGAAACGGAGTTTAGCTCTTAGTCTGCTGAAGAGCAATCCACCCTGGCCCTAAACTTAGGGAAATCAGTTCACTTTGATAAGAGGGGATTACAGTTTGCCTAAGATACAGGCACAGTAAAAGGAACAGTTAATAACCCTTCAAACACCAGCATTTTCAGGTTTCTGGTTAAAAAGTTACAAAACCTTACAAGCTCTAGTGGAAGACAGAAGCAATTATGTTCTCCTGCTATCTGACCCAGTTTTCAGGTTTTGGATAACCCTTTGTGTAATAACCCAACATGGATACAGTTCAATTTTAAAACAGCTTTAATTGTCCTTGCTTTTGGTGTGTAACCGTGGAATCATCAGATCTGCCAGAAGCTTTGAACACAGTATTTCAGTTTAAGGAATTTAAATCCTTTTGTTTGGAGCTAAAATATATAGACATTATTAATAAAATTATAAAAATATTAAAGGAAGATACTCATACCCTATGGAAATATGTACTATATGTCCTACATTTATGTCCTTGTCTTTGCATCATTTGCACTTGCAGACATCTGCACAAATGCACAAAGGGGAGGAAAAAAAGGAGAATCACAAGGGAAAGGCTTTTGCAGGGGCAGGGGTATCCAAGCTCATCTGCTAAGGGTGCAAGATTTCCAGCTGCAAGTGACAGGGCTCAGCAGACATCGAGGGACTGTTTCCATCAGGCAGTGAGCTGCATTCCAGCACAGGGAGCTACCAACCTAAGACAGGGAATGTCAGCTGAACCCAAAAAGTGACAGCCCACACACAACTCACAATTCCATAACCAGAGGGATTTCAAAAAGGAAAAAAAATATAGCAGATCTGAGAAGAAGCCATACTATGATGTGCTTTCTTTGCCTTAAGAGTTATGAGGTGAAATGAAGACCACATCCAGAAGAGACAGCAGCCCAAGGAGCAAAATGGGCCAAGGAAATTTAGTACCTGACAGGGATAGCTGGCAATTACAACAGCTCTTGGGACACAGAGACTGGAGATAGTGGAAAGAGCAGAGAATTGGAGGAAATAAACCAACAGAGAAGGGACTAGAAGGGCCTGGAGAGGCGAGCAAGCAGGGCAGGAGCAGATACTCTTAAGACAAGCAGGTGCAAGAGGTGTAAAGAATGGACTGACAGATCAGTGCAAGGCAGGCAACAACACCTGGGCTGGACAACAGGAAAACATAGAAGAATAAATACAGGACAGAAGATGAGAGGCAGAAAAATGAAGGAGCTATGGCAGGATATCCATCACTTACACAACTATTGCTTATTGTGAAAAACTTGCTATCAAACAAATGCCTACTACAACAAATGTACAAGCACCAACTTCTCTCAGTTTTCTATTACTTATAAAATCTTACAGAAACATACAGTGCTTCAGCTGTCAAAATTTATTCCAGCCAGCTTAATTCTCACATAGTCAAAGGTTTAGTAAGGACAAATCATCTTTGATCCTGTATTACCTCTATGCATAACACGACGAGAATGCATATGTTCCAAGGCACTGCAAAGCTGAACAAAGTACTTCCAAACTGTTCTTTCAGGAATCAACCTCTTCTGTTTCTTAAAATGCTTAAAAATAAAAAAATAAAAAACATGGATAGTGAATATTAAAAATTAAAACTTGCATAAAATGACTGAAAAAAAGACAGAAAATTCTTGATTAAAAATAAAAAAATACAAGAGGCTCACAACCTAATGAGAAAGATTTTGAAGACTTTCTTTACACAGAAAGCTTTTCCCTTAAATATTAATATATGTATCATCACCGCATGTGTACAAGTCTACACAAAGAGCCACAAATAACATGAATGGAATAAAACTACTAACCCAAAGCAGGATTTATACACAAAGCAGGATTTATTTAGCACTCCTCAGTGTTGGATTAATGTGGTCAGAGTAATCTAGTATAAAGTAGCCACAGAACAGATAAAGGTCAGATATAAAGTTAGGTGCCACCGAACATCCCAAACTAAATATACCTCTTTACACCAAAATTCATTTCTATACCCTCATTTTCTAAAAAGAGGAACACAAAGAACAGCAGTATCACACAGACACAAAGATCATGGAAGAAGAATTGGTCTCATAAGTTTTAAAAACTTCTGTAATACATGAAAGGGAACTAGAGGAACTGTGATTTCTGAAAATCCCACAGTGATGCAACTCCTGCTCAAATATTTTCTATCCTCTACAAAATCCTGTTCCTGATCACTGGTAACAATTCACTGGCCTGTCAAAGTTTCCACAAAACAATTACACTCTGCTATACACACCATCTTCAAATGTTGTATTCAGGACCTGAATAAGTCCTCCAAAAATACCTACTGAAAACCTGGAATTCAGACTATGTTAAAACGTAGAAGCTTCATCATTATAAATTTGGCAGCTAAAGGGAAAAAGATTCAAAAATCATTGCTTGTTTAGCCTCTGTTTCCAAAGAGATCATATTGTGTCAGGTTTTGAAGTTGCACCCAAGGAGAAAATACATAAATAACATTAAGACTTGCAAAATTTTAGATGGAAAGCAAAGCACTTGATGTATTTTAATTATGTGTACAGAGAGACTTCACACTCATGCGTGCCTTAAGAAAGTTCACACAAACATTTATTAATTTGTAAAAATAAAAATATTTTCACTACGTTAAAACATGCCACTGAGAAGTTGACAGCTGCATCTGCACATTAGAGACAGGAATATGAGAGAGATGCTTTTAAACTACCTATAGCAAAATGCATCAGTCGTACAAAGGATCTTAACATTCCACCAAATGTTTTTAGTTATAGGGATTATTTCAAAATGCATTTTCATTTAAATGAGGCAAAGCATATAAATTACGTCTTTAAATATAATTTTCTTTCAGTCTTGGACTGAATCCAAACAAACCCTGTGTATCTGTTCTCCCCATAGCTGGATTTGCATATCAGAGGATTGTTTGATGTCAACAGGAAGATGGAGACCAGGTTTCTTTTCATTTAAAAACAAATACACAATACATCTAAGTATGTGTACATGAAAGCACAGTTCCATGATTTAAAATGCATTCTGAAATTATCATAATTATAACTAGGTACTTTATTTAAACATTCTGAATTATTATTTTTTTAACTTGAATGCAAGCACAAGCAGTGATGAAACGCCATTCACAAAATGCCTGAAATGGGAAGATTTTCGATTACACGTTCCCATTCTGATTTACCTAAAGTACTTGGGTGTACTTTCTAAATATTTATGCACAAGGTTTCTTTTAACACTTTATTCACTTGCGATCCCTAGCACTGTAGCTGATGGACATGACAAAATTCACTCCAGCTCTTACAGTGCAAGACTGCAACTTGAAGTGTGTCAGACGGGGTCTCATTCTGCTGAAGGCATTAATAATTTTGCAGGTTATTAATAATAACCTCCTGAAAGCATCAATGATATTGCTTAACCCCAGATGCATCCATCTAGTCAGGATGGAAAAGAGCTGCCAGATTCGTTAACAATGTTTAAAACCAAACAAAGAAATAGGCAGCATTTTTATTTGTATGGGCTTAAAAATAATATAATTCTCTTTAAAATAAACTCAGTGAACATTCTCTTGTTCAGTAATTAATTACTCTGTCTTCTTCACTCAAAACACGCATCTTCAATGTTTTCTTAAGCTGTTCTCCCCCAATAGTCAGAACAGTGACAAAATGCCACCACCAACAGGATGAATTTTGCCAAACTAGCTACTGAAACAGGTTGCACCCGTCTAGGAAATAGTCCAGCAGGCACAGTTAATTTTGAGAAAAGTCAATAAAGGAAAATTCCATTTCTGTTTAGAACCTTACCTTCTAACAAGAAATGTAAGTTGATGGAAAACACAGGCAAACCTATTTTTATGCCAAACAGGATAATTAAATTTAGGTAGCACACATGAACTGTATTCAAAATGGGATCCTTTCCTTTCTCCTTCATTTCAAAACAGTCCACAATGCAAAACACACAGTTCTAACGATTGTGGTGTTTGCTCCCTCCCCACAGGGAAGCCAAAATGCAGAAGACATGATGCTGCAACAATAATTGTTAACCTCTGTTGCAGCACAGCACAGCAGCCCCCCAGTCAATGCTGAAACAGTGGATTCACTGCTTAGTGCCTGAGCATTCCAAGGTCCACAGCGCCGAGTTCACCTCCTGCACTTCTCCCCTGTCGGACACAGCTTGGCATTACCTGCCCAGATTTGCCCTCAGAGGAATACAGCCTGACATGCAGCTCTCTCATCTTCAGCACTTGATTATCCTCCTCCTTCCACCTGTCTTAGGCTCAAAGGACAGTCCTCATGTCGCCCAGACCACTGACCTTCTAGGGTGTGATATTAAAAAAACATGAACCTGTTTGAGGTGAAAGATCAATCTCAAACTAGTTGAAACTGGGCAAAAAGGGAGCTTCTTGTACATGTGCATTAAAAATTTGGGCAGTGCTGCAAGCCAGTGCTTTATCAGGTAAACAACACCAGGCACGCTTCGGCAGCAGGCTGGCTCCCAGCAAGAATTATTTGTTTCAAAAGCCATACCCCATGAAATTTCCATCTCCATCTGAGAATGGAATCACAAAAAACTGCTTTGAAGAGTCACCCCGATGTCAGTATATTGTGGATAAAAATGCAATTCAGTCATTTAATACAACTGGACATTTTGGTGGTCAAAAATTTGTTAAAGAAACGCCTTAAAGAGCTTCAAGGCAGGCAGGCTGTATCACCAGTTCATGTTTTCACCCCTTTCACAGAATGACTGAGGAGTTTCATCATGGGAAAACAGAACTCTCCTGGTTCTCTAATGGATTGATGAAAGAAAAATGAAATATTCTCCGCATGTTTCCACCCTAATGGAATTAAACATAGCTGCCCCTGCACCTAAATAGCAAATGCCATTCAGATTCTTGACAAAAAAACCATAAAGGACAGATGGAGAAAAAAGTCTGAAGTCAACAGAAAGGCATAGAATTTTATTATAGTGAGCTTCTAAAGATGATGCTTTAAAGGTCAAACTCCTAAAGTAAAAGTAACAGCAGCTAGCAGTTGGTCCTACCTAGGCTAAAAAGGCACAATTCAGACAAGATTTACAGGAAACACACAAGACTATGTTTGGATTTCCTAAGAAAATTAACGATTCCCTGCAGATGAGTAAAGAGAGTGAACACAGGTGATTTCCACACAACTAGACATTCAGATATGACTGCCTACATCTCAATAACCACGCTTGAAAAAAAATTAGCATTCAGTTCTGATGTTGGTGTATCGGAGGATTTTAAGGTGAGATTCAGTCTGGTTTAGGTCTCACTGAATAGAGAAAAAATAGGAATAAGTAAGGAAAAAGACAACACAATGAGTGTTTATGAAGCTACCTGGGACTAAAGAAAGAAAAATGTTCATGAAATTGTCTTGCAGAGAGTTGATAAATTCATCATCTAAACAATTTTGCAGAGTCATTATTTAAAAAAAGAAAAGAACTGTGCAACTGTCAAACAAGCCCACATGAACATCTATCAGAATTTTTCCCTGCACATGCTATAGCCTAGAGCTGTTTATTTGAAAGACGGTATTTGGAAGAAAAGTAAGATAAGAATGATTTCATTACTTCTAAAAGATTCCTTCCTTTCATGATTTGATAAGAATTTTGATCACATCTTTTTGTTCCCATGACTTCATTTACAGCTTACAAAAATATAAAGCATGGAAAGTTTTCATATTTTACTGTACAGACTTATAACAGAGTGATTTAACAACCAGATACTAATGGGAAGAAATCTGAACTGCATCAAGAGGAAAGAGATGCAAAAAACCAATTACACAGAACTTCAGAGTAACACAATAAAACTCTTGACCACTTCTGACTGTGTTTCTTTGGGAGCCTTTTTTAAAATGGACGATCCAGAAGAACAGAGAGGAAATTATGGAAGCACAAGCAAGGATTCTTACTGTGAATAGCACAGAAACAAAACACAACAGGCAAGGCCATGCAGGGCCAAGAAAGACAGAGCGGTGAAGATGGGCCACAACATCCCAGTATTTTGGAGACTCGTGAATATAGAAAGGAAGTCAGTACCCAAGTCTTGTTTTCTATTTTAGAAGCTATATAATTCTAGTAGAAATGCAGCATCCCAGGAGTTCTGTCTGGTTCAGGTTTTTGATTAATTCAGCTGCCCATCTCTTTAGACCATGGCAAGTTTTCTGCCATTTTTCTTTGCTTCCTATGCAGAACAAAAATAGAACTTCCCACCACATCCTGATTCATTTTTTCAGTTTGATACACAGTGTCATCAAATTTGCCTACATTTCAAGAGTAGCAGCTGTCTCTTACTTGTAAAAAGAGAACAAATACCAAAAAAACCCACCCAAACTATTTGTCATCTATCAACTACACATACCAAAAGCAGCAAGTATTCAGCCAGCAAAGTGATGAAAATAAAAATATTTACCTGGTTTGTTTTCCAACTTTTATTAACAGTTACTTATATCTCCCCATACTGAAGTTGCCATACATTTATTATTTTACCCTTTCAGAATTCACAAAAAAAAAGTTTTAAAAAATTTAAATCTTACTCTACTAGTCATCTTAATATACAACAAACTTGATTTCATCAAAAGCAACAAGAGAATAAAACACAGTATAGAAATTAATACACAAAAATAATGGTGCTAATAGAATATATGCTAGCATGAGAAGGATAAGTCAGCAGAATTAAACTGTGGTCTTTCCTTTTAAAAAAGCAAAATAAAACAAACAAACAAAAAACCTCCAAAAAACCCAAACCAAAACCCAGAAGAATGCTGCAGAGACCAGAGAACTGAGACAGAAGCATCATCTCAAACAGAATCTTACTTCACACAAAATCAGAAAAAGGACATTCACTTAAAAGAAATAATAAGCCTTGTAAAAATGCAAGGAAAAATTTTCATGTTTTCCACTTTAGTATATATTCTTTCAAGCTAATAATCAGACTTAGTAAGACTCCTGGTTAAACTCATATTCCTTAGAAAGCTCTGCACAAAGTGGCTTTGCATAAATGTATTTTTAGCCAACTTTCTTTGCAAGGATTCATTTCAATTTTCCTTATTGAGCAGCCCACCTACAGTCCCTCTGTTCCACCTAACATTTTTGCTGATGCAAAAGAGCAAGGACATGGAGCATTCAGAAATAGAGATTACCTACTGAAATCCGATATACTTGCAGAACCACTAATATAAAATTTCCAATACTGCATCGTTTTCCTTGTCTCTGCTGTTACTGCTGAGTGAGGCTCCTTAAAACACACAGCCACATGTTAAAATTCAACAGTGTTTGTTTACATGCATCTCTCTCCAAAAAAATCCCCCGGGGAAAACTGGTACAGCATGAAGAGGTGAAACTCATGCTTGAATCATTAATTCTGCTTCCTAATAAAAAGCAATAGCATGACACAGTAAATAGAGAAGCTATCATCTTAACTTTTTTTTTCCTTTTCCGTACAAACAAGGCAGACAGATTTGAAATCTCTATTCTGAGCAAGTTATCCACACAGTGCAAACACTGACAGTGCAAATTTTTCAAATGCAACTCTGTGAGAAATTAAAATTAGTCCCAAAGTATTGTTTGCAGGGCATTTCAAACAAGAAAAATAACCAGAACTATTATTTAATAAAATCTTCCAACTCTTCTTGCTCTTTAAAGGCTCACAGAGCATTTTAGAACCAGTGGGCAAAGGTGAAGATGAACTCTACAAAGCCTATTGGAACAGCCTGTGTAGGTTAAATGAAGTTTAGTGCCAAGTTAACTTTTCATAGATGACTGACACCATTATTTATTTCCCTGTGTATACAGCCAGTACTTCCACAACAGCTTCAGGTGTGATGTCTGTGCAGGCAACTGGCCACAAGACAAAGCACTGTTGATTGTCTAATTCTTCTAGCAGAAAATCTGCCCGCTCATTCTTATTGTTCCAGCGGCAGACACACACAATGGCTGACTCCGAGCAAAACTAACAAGGCTGCCTGGCAATTACCCAGCCCAATTATCCCACTGATTCCAAACTGGGGGGCCAGCCAGCTCTCATTCTGCCAGCACACGCACGTAACACGCACAGGGTAAACGGGTACTGCTGCTCTCACTGCGCTCACCCGGGGCTGACAGCAAAGGTGTCAGTGGAGCACCTGTCAGACACCCCAGTATAACACACACGCATGGAGGAAAAGATTGCCAGGAGCAGCTCCACCACCCTGCCAGGGCTCTGGGCCTTCACTTTTTCTTTTAAGACTTCACAGCTCCATCCACAGAGCAGCCGCTTCCCCTCGGAACACCCCGCCCCACTTCTTTACCTGCTACACAGCTAGCATAGATACACAAAGTTGAATAGGATGCACTATTTCTTACTTACAGGAGGTAAAAGAATTTTTGAAGTTAGTTTTTTAGCAGCTTTAAAAAAGGTTAGTAGCAAAAATTAGCCTGACTGGTTCAAAGCCCTAGGTTCCTCCTTTAGGAAAAGGCACAAAAATAGTTTAGCTTTGATCTGTAATTAGCACACTCTGTGTTACACTATCCTATTATATTAAAGGCTTCTTCAAGCTACACTCTATCGTTTGAAGCGTTTTTCAAAATGAGTAAGGAAAAAAGCTAAGGTAAAGGTGATACAGAAAGCGAAAAAAAAGCCACGGAGAAAAAAATATTTTGAAGCTTTTAATATATAATCAATGATGTAGCCTCAGCCAAGTGCCAAACTGTTCTATATTATAAAATATAACCATATGCTCAATAAAAATACTTTGTGTGAGGAGGTTTGGCGTGGGGGTGTGGTACTGGGGCTTTTTGTTCTTTAGATTAAATCTAGCAGTCATGAAAAAAAAAAAAACAACACGAGAGACAGGGATCCTGCTGAAAGCCAAAAGAACAAGATTCCATGTTTTAAAATCTGCACTTATAGATCAAGATAAATCAGTATCATGAAAAGAAACAAATTACACAAACACGCACAAAAGACTATTTGGAAAATACTTTTCCCAAAACCATTATGTCAATTATTTGGACATAAATATATGTAGAAGAAAAATCTCAGAATTAGAGCCAACATAATTTCTCCCTCTTGAGAGTGTGTGCACGCAATTTTCAGTTCTGTTTTCTTTATGTTAGAAGACCCTTTACTCATCCATTCATGACACCCAGCTAATGAGCAGTTTGAAAATGTCTCTAGGCTTTGTTTATTGTGCACTATTCATAACCTATTATTAAATATAAGTTTCAGGGAGGGATAGTTTCCTAGTATGCATTGTGGAATACCAAATTAATAAAATATCTTCACAAATGGTCTTAGAAATGATGAGGTGGTAGCAATATCCCCATTTTACAGATTAGAATGTGGGCCAAGAATAGAGATCAAAGTGTTAATTAATTCTGGCACCAATTTAAGCACCTCCTTCTCAACATACATAGCTTTATGAAACAGTTCATCTTCAAAGCACAGTTTCCTTTCAGAATGAAGCTGTGAATGCTCCATACTTCGACAAATCAAGACCCAGAGTTTTGCCTTGAATGTCAGAAATACAGAATAAGCAATTAGAATTCTCCCAAAAAAGCAGTGGTTGAAGTGGTTTATTCGGTATCCCTCAGGAAAAGAACAAGCAAAGATGGTCTTTGGAAAAAACTTGAATTGTTTGTCTTTCAAATTCCCTGCCTAGCAATCGAGCATTGCAGCAAGGAAGGCAACGCAGTGGCAACCATTTCTACAGCGAGTAGCTGCACCTGTAACAGAGTCACACCCCATCCTGTTCCCAGCCAGTCCCACAGCACATCCAGACTCTCTCCCTGCTGACAGCCAGCTCATCTGTCTCAAGGATCCTTGCCCGTGTCTCAAGAACTCTCTGACAACACACTTCTCCAACCCCCTGTCCCCATGTCCAGTACTGGAAATCCCATTTCAAAATTTCCCAATACACTACTCTTACTCTCTTACACTCCTCAGTCTCTATTCCCAGTGGCATAAATTCCCTGTCTCCTTCTCTGCAACACTGCCAGCCAGCCAGCACAGCTGTGCTTGTTTTCCTTCTTCCCAGTCAGATCCCCTCTGCGCTGAAGGATCACTCAGCTGCTTGTCCCAGCCTACTCCTCGGTCTGCCTTGTCTTCTGTCTTCTCCAAGTTCATCTCACATTACTCCCTTTCCTGGGTTGTTAGAAAGAATAAACACCCTCGAGACACAGGAAAGCTTCAGCCCATCCAAAGCATCTGGAAAAAGTTATTTCTGGCAATGCCATTTCAGTCACCCGTCCTAGCCCAGGTCTGACAGTCACTCAGGTTGTGTCAGCCCTGAGAGGCACAGGAGGTTCTCAGAGCTCTCCACGAACAGAAATTCTCCCCTTTTGGAACTATGATCCAGCAATTTCTGTTAAGCACACATGTTATAAGAATTGAAATTCAGGTACATTTTCACAGCCATTACCGTAAGAGAAGTCCCCTGAGTTTTACATCTGTTTCAAGGCACAAAGGGGCTTAGAATATTTCAGATTCAATGGCTGCAAGATAATATAACAAAACACTGGCATGCAATATTTTAGTAGGAAATTGCTATATTTTGACAAACTGAGAACATTCTCACACAACTAAATATTTGGCAAATCCTATCAGCAATTAGTTAGTCCTGCTGGACACATTGTGTGCATGACAAAAAACAGTTTCTGCAACACTGCCATTCAAAATACACAAGAAGCATCATTTTTCCCACCAACTTTCCTAACAGAAACATCAACTATCTCGCACAACTGCTAAAGTTTTAGATCAATGTTTTGGATAATAAAGAGATAGAAAACCAATCAATAACCCTCAGCTATTAGGGTTTCACAAACTCCTGGGAAGAGCATGCAAAATTTAACACCTGGCCTACTAAATTCTGTCACTGCACCTCTTCCCTACACACATGCTTCCCTAATTTCATACTCCCAAAAATCTTGCAAATACCACAGCAAAAGATAACTACCGCTATTGCAATTTAACACTCAAACTATAGCTACCATCAGAAAATCCTATTTTCTGCAAAAGCATCTCTACATTTCTAGCACATTCCCAGGACAGCAACCCACCAGAAAACAGTTGGAAAAAACCCAAGTGACACTTCTCCATTCCCAGCAACACAACCAGCTTCCCTGCAGAGAGAATGGGTAATAGAAGGCTCTGAGGCACCCAGCACCCAGGGAAGCTGGTGTGAAGGCAGAAAAGGGAATGAGCTGCTGCAGCAGTGTCTGCCCCCCCCAGACAGAGGGATGAGCTGCACTGCCCAGCCCTAAAAGCGACTTGGGCACAAGTCTGTGACCTGCACCTGTTCAGCGGCCCAGCTCAGAATGAAGAGCAGCACCACACGGGCACTGAACGCTTCAGGTGAGGCAGACTGCAGCAGCTGACCCCTCCTGGCTGCCACCACAGTGGCAAGCCAGAGCTGCCCAAGGGCTGTCACCTCTCCCGGGGACTCGGCCAGGCTGCGCTGCGGTGGAGCCTCGCACGGGCAGGAGCGGCACCCTGCTGCCAAAGCTGCCAGGGAATGCAGCTCCAACTGCTTGCAAGCTCATGAAAGGGCAGGCCACCCTCCACACAGGTAAGGTAGCCAACCTCAGAGGGCTGCAAAGAAGTCTCCAACTCCAGAGCTGATATACTTTGGCATGGGAAGGAGGGGCTGCGTTCCAGACCATGTGGAGAGGAGAAATTGCCCGATGCAGTTTCCTACAGCGAAGCCCAAAATATCCACCACTAGTGAAGCACTGAAATTAGAATCGATGAGATTTCAAAGAAGTCTGAACAGAGCTCCAGCTCCTGCAAGGAACAGTTTAGATCTGCATCAGTTCCTTGGAAAGCAGTGGCTATTCTTGCATTTGGACTATCCTATAAAAAACAAGTTCAAGGACGAAGAATTCACTGGTCCTACCTATAGAAACTTGAGGTATCAATAGGAATTTCATACTGATGAAATGTTTTAAAATACTTGTTATTTTACCTAGCTAACTATAGTATGTTTATCGTGATTTAAAGTTGTAAAAAATACACACAAAAAGTGCTGTCTGAAGAGTGGCTGAAGTGCCATGGGGACATTTCATAGAATTCAAGTTATTTCCCATCTATCTTGAGAAAGCTGTACACATATTTTCAACTTTTCAGAGGAAAGCTTTCCTGCTTGTTTCTAAAACAAGATGAACTTCCTTAAGATCTGTATGACATATTCAGTTTAAAGTTTACTTTTTTTTTTTTTTGGTGCACTATGATAATTTGCCAGAAGAACCTAAAAACTAAAAATAACTGCAGACATGAAATAGACTTTGAAGTTTATTGCTGAGTTAAAAAGACCCCAAGATTTTAGTGCCTTCATTACATCCCTTTTTGCAAGCCTAGTGATTTTATATTTAACCTTAAATAATATGCTAATTATTCTGCAAGACAATTCAAATTCTCTTGTTCCAACATCTTCAGGACAGACTTTATTAACTACCTCTTTTTACTGTATTATTATAATGTATTTTCTTAATTCAATTGAGAATCTTCTTCACTTGTGGCAATTTCTTTATCCCATATATCAACTTGATGCTTGAAAACAAGAAAACAAACTAAAAAAACACACAGAAAAATTTCACATTGTCACTATCCACAGCACAGGAGAACCATGACTAATAAGAAAAGAGACCAAGCCTCAAACTTGCCTTACAACTTATTACTGCATTGCAGAAGGAGGTGGTATTATGAGGTAACACCAGTTCTCATGAACTACCTTGAACCTTGGCAGCCACCTACTATCACACATTCTGCAGTGGAGACCACAAACAAACAGGCTACGAGCAATTGGACTTAGCACAATAGCTAACAATGATTTACTTGTGATATCTTTGAAGTAATAGTATCTAGCAACCTAATTCACTGACAGGAAAATCAAGAGCTTTTCCTTCTTTCACCGTTACACAGTGCTGAGGTACTGCAGTGCAAAACCAACTGCGAGTCAAACAGAAACATTTCCCCCTCGCTGATGTTTCCCCTCTCAGTTTTACTGATACGCCAATATGCCACAGTCAAGAATTCTAACAGACCATTAAAAGCTGTACAGTAAGAAATCCTCGATTTTGAACTCTCTTGCTTTTTGAGAGTCTATATTGAAACATCTCCCTGTGACAGAGATAATTTAAAAAATAATTAAGGTAAAGTGGATTAAATCTGTGTATGTACATACATAAACACGGCGGCAGAGAGAACACATGAGATACCTCTGCTTTCATTATGTGATATGTAAATGCCAATGCACAGCTGCTTTTTTTTGGACTTAGAGCAGATTCTATGAATTCTATTAGAATACATCTGAATGCACCAAGTGATTTTGCTCAGTAGCCTACTCAATGGGGACAAAGGGAGTATTATTCGCAGGTGACAAGAGGGACCATATAAAAGCTGGGCAGTAAGGATGTCGTTCATTAAGGGAAGAACTAAAGAATTCATTAAGGTGCACTGTGAGGCACAGCAGCCTTGTAAGTATTCTCTGATGTGCCAATAATGTCATAACAAATACCTAAGTAAACTGGTTAAGTAGTTTTCCTTCGCATGAACATTGGTTTTAGTGTCATTCAAGCTGTGGTCATTTGCAATTTCAGAAACATCCTTGATCCCCTCTAGAAATCACACGAGCCAGGTACCCAAACACTGTTCTGAGGGTGTCTCAACATTCTCCAACAACTTAGAGCAACATTCCAGCAAGAACATTGGAAACCAAAGCAGTTTACTGACCTTCATAACACAACATACTTATTTACCTTAATAGCGTGAAAGACAGCCACTCTTCTACGAAGATTCTACACTATTACCTATTATTTATTTTTCAGGCAATTTTAAAAATAGAATTTTAAGACTGGTGAGCCCCGCATTTAAACTCACATTGTCAAAGTAATCTACCAAATCATTTCCCTCACCAGCAGCATGAAGACACAGTGCATTGTGACACCTCATACATATTTAATAATAGCCTGATAGGCTGTCATTAACATCAAACAGCAATCTAAGTTTGCTACATTAAACATGATCCCTGTGTTAAGAGGACAATCACAAAGTGCCTCCAAGATCGAGCCTGTAAGAAATACCCACCGACTTGAACAAGGTGTAATGAGGCCAACTGCACTGAAAAAGCCACACATTGGATTTAAAATGAAATAATAAAAAAAAAAGCAAGGAAAAAAAGAAAAAGCTTCAGTGGGTCATAAGACCAGACATGCCATAAGGCAATCTGTCACAGAGTACTCATATTAGTAACTGTTGTGTCAAAACTGAACATTCAAAAGAAAAGACAAACCTCCCTTTATGTTTTATGAAATGTAAGCCCACAGAATTAATAATTCATGAGATGAAGGAAAATATCACATTTGGCTATAAATATTAACAGACACTGTCAACCCACTTAGAACTAAATTTTGACTGTCCTATCTCACAATTATCAATTTAGAAAGGAATATTCTTCAAAAGCTAAAAAAAACCACAAAAAACAACCAGCATGAAAGTCATTAATGAAGAAATTAACATTCTCTATTCATGTAGGTCCCAAGGAAAAGAGCCTAAGTGCGTTCTGTGCCCGGTGCTGCTGAGTGAACACTAATTGACTGGCATTGTTTGTGCCCAGAGTGGTGTTACGCTGTGTTGACAGTGATAATGCTGGTGTGCACACAAGGAAAGATGCTAAAAGGACATACTAGACCCAAGACACAGTGGAAAAAGGAAAAGGAACAAGAGGAAGTAGTCGTCAAATGACAAAGAAACATTTTAAAAGGCAGTTAAAATTCATACAAGTTTTAGAATACAATTTTATACAATGGGTCTTGGATAATTTTTTTTTTATTAGCTAAATAGGCATTAAAATGTTAGCAAAAAAAGCAATTAACACAAAATGCACAAGCACATGTCAGTAAACTCACTTCATGTGGTCTCAAAGAAATATGAAATATATTTTTAGCAGTTCAAGATGTAGAAGACACTTCTGCTGTATGGCCACAGTTCTCTGCTTCTCTTGAGAATAGAATTCTCTTGAGAATTTTCTGCTACTATTGAGAACAGAATATTGGAACACAAAACGTAATGGTGCCAAAATATCCAGAATGCCATTAAAATGGATTGTTCTAAATGGTGGTGACAGTGCTTTTCTTTACAGGCTTTTTTTATCACCCCAGTGCTAATATAACCTCAGTCTACTTATGGCCCCATCTGCACCTGCATTCTGAGCAAAGTGTTAAAAATACATACATAAGCATCAATATTGGCATACACTAAAATAAATAAATAAATAGATCAGACTAAACACCTTACTTTTCTCTACAGATCCCGACATTCTCACTGCATTTCACCCAGTGATAATCACACAGAATGAAAAAGCCAAAATACAACATGACAAGCTGTTATTTTTATTTAAAAAAAGTTTATCCCTACCTTTATCATTCTAGAGAGATCTCCAGCATCTGCTAATTCCAACACTATGTTCAATTCATTGTCTTCAATGAATGAGGCATAATATTTGATTACATTTGGATGATTCAATTGCTAAGAAAGCAAAATAGTAATTCACATTTTAGTGTATGGCATGCCACACGTTTTAAGACTGACATAGGAAACATTTTTATTTAAGCAAACAAAACAACCCCTAAAACCTATTTCATTGTGATACAAATTACAAGAAGTGCATGCTGATGAGAAGCATCTACAAATACTTGGCAAGAACAGGATGGCATTTTAGGATCTACACGGCGACTGACATTGCAATTCTACAGGAATTTTGCTTTAAGATATATATATATATATATATGTGTGTGTGTGTATATATATATATATATCTCCAATAGCATGCTAAATTTATCTGGTACTGTGAAGTCGATTTTTGAAGTAAATAGCAAAATCAATTTTTGAAGTCAGGATTTTACTGTACAAAGAACACAGTCATTCATGGTATAGCAATTTTGGCAGAAACTTTTACTTGAAGTCTTCAGATTTACTTTTCAATATTAACTTTTAAAGTAATAAATACCACAGAATTCTTCGAAGTGAGGCTTTTAAAAACTCTACACAAAAAACAGTGGACACCTGAATTACTTATACAAAAAATATAACACATTTTTGATGATGGCTGCACATTTTCTAAACAAATTTTTTACCTTGAGAAGATCTATTTCTTTGATGCAGTCAGCACGGGCTTTGGCATCCATTAAATCAAATATCTATGCAAAAGAGATCAAAAAATTTTATTAAGTGATACAAATATAGTAAATTCAGTAATCATGATCATTATTTCATAGCATCCATAAAGCAACCTGAATGATGCATTTCATGGCAAGATGCAGTATTACAGTAAGAAATACTTCTAATGCTCTGATGCACTGATTTAGTGCTGTGGCCATTCTTTTAGCCCTCCACAGGAAACAAGTCCAAGCTTTCCAATGCCTGAATTGCCACCTCTGCTATGTGCTCTGACACACAGCAATAATTTAGCACACCTTATAAATGGTTCAAACCTCAGGCTCCTATCCCATTCTGCCACACCATTTTCACAAACTGATTCCTTAGTACTAATCATACCTGTTTTCCTTTTAGTCTTTCTACAGTTTTCCATTCCAATTCTAAATAATGCGTATTGTTTTACTCTCAAGATCAAAACTTCATTGTCACTTCCAACTCCTTCTCTCCAATTTCCCTCCCTTCAGCCAGCAAAGAAGTGACTTAGGTTATGGTATTTGTTTATCAGAGCCCTTTTTCTAAGCCTTCATCTGTCACCTTGATTTTTATAGGCTTTTACAGTTAGGTATCTCTGCTCTTTTCTTTCCCCACTTCACATTTACTCCAAGTTATTTTGCAATGTATCTAATTTTTGCCTTCTCCAGTTAGTCACTCTTCACTAATTTCAATTTTTGTTTGAAGTACTTTTCCCTATCATTAGAATCTTTGTCCAAATCCTGCACATGTGTATTTAATGCAATGTCTATTTTCCCTCCCTTTTTTACCATCTCTGGGTTTTCCCTTTCTCAAATGTGTTTCCTACACTGTTTCCCTTAAAAATTACCAAAATGCTGCTTCCTCTAAGAATCCTTCCTCTCTGCTTTGTGACTGACTTTCCGAATTTAACAAACAAGTTTAACAAAACGCCAAAACACCGACTTCTTTGTGGTCTTTGTTTTATATTTGATCTATCCAAAAGAATAAGAGACACCCTCAACTTTATTCATCACCACAACACTTAAGAAACTACCTTTTCCAGTCAGAACTTCTTGTGCCTATCATGTTTAGATAGATGGTCACCATGAAAATATATAATATATCCCATGAAAATCACAGGTATCTGCTTCTGTAAGCTTGCAGACAGTGAGAAAAGGGACAAAAGAAAAAAAAACAAGAAGAAAACAAAACTACTGAACAAGAAACAAAGGGAATAAGCCACCACACAATTACCTGTATACTGATGCATGAATGATGAGAAATGAACAAAGTTAAAAGCAATTACTCAAGCAGGAGACCATGGGGGACTTCACAGAAACACAGCAAGTTAAGTCACAAGAAAGGAATGCTAACACTAAGAAATAAAGCAATTTCAGACGTGGTAGAAGAATAGAGTATCATATGTGAAATTACAGATACAAGTATTAAAAGATAAGTAACACTGACGAAAACAGAAAAGTGCTTATGAGTTCATGGTGATGGAGATGAAATAGCCTGTATCTGTTATAGATCTACACTTTGAAATCAATAAGCATTGCTCTTTAATAATTCTGACAACAGATTAAAGGTCCCATGGTTTGGTAGAACCATGAGGGTTCATAATGATTTTCACAGGAAACATTTTAGAAAATCCTAAATGTTACAGGTAGCACATTAACTGAGGAAATACTGAGAAGACATGAAATCAAATGTTTTTTCCTAATAACCTGAAAGACCAGAAAAAGGAAAAATGTGTACACCATCTCCCAAAAACAACCAATGAAAATGTACCAGGAAGCAAGGAAAAAAAGGGAATAGGTACAGGGAAGCATCTTGAGGCTTCAATTTTTGCCAAGTTCTAGACAGTGAGATAATTCCTTATAAATGATACAGAGATTCTACTCCCAACACATTTGAAAACCTCATCAAAACTGGGGACAGAATTTCAGACTAAGACTATCTCCTTGTAAGACTTGGAAAATTCCCAGAAACAAAGTTTCAAGATTCAAACCAACTGTGTGAGAAAACAGGGCAGCTTAGTGGGTGCTCCAATATGCCAAGAGGCATACTAATTCACCTATTCCAGGAACAATTCCCTACACACCCCAACTAACAGGTTTCCCAAGAAAATTTTTTGTTTACAAGCTATGCCTCTGCTAGGGACATAAATCAGTACCTCTCAGAGCAATAACAAAACAACAAAAATAAAACCCTAGATGCAGGGCTGTGAAAAATCTAGAATCAAGGCACAGGAAAGAAAGACAACATTTTGTTTGTGTATTCTGGATGGTATTCCCAGTACTTCTAATTTGTTATTAAACAACATGGAATAGACTAGACCAAGCAGCTGCTCTCCCCAAAGGACAGACTTAAGTTTTATAAACATGACTCCCTCTACTTGTGCTGTACTTCATAAGCATCTTCACAAATTTGTCACAGCTTCAGCTAAACTGAGTATTTCAAAAATTACCTAAATTAAATATAGCAGGGTAGTAAAAATAATTCTTATCTGATCCATACAACTGCACATACAGTCACCTTTAAGATTTACTGTTTAACATTCTTGTGGTTCTCAGATTTTGATCCAGAGCTAACCTCAAAGACTACAAATAGCATTTCCCAGAAATTCAGAATTTCAGTTTCACAGACGTTAACTTCCTCCAAAAATAAGATTTATTTTTTAAAAAAAAAAGAAAAAAAAAATTAAAAAGGCAAAAGCATCATTCAATCCGTGGCCTCTGAAGAACCTCTGAATCGCACCAGGTGCAAAAAGCTTCCGGAGGTTTTCTCTCTGAAGAGATGATCTTTTATTTTGCCAAACTGCTGCCGTTCAGACCAGGCCAGAGGATGCCAGTGTAATAAGCCATGTCAGCTCACACAAGGAGGTTACTGGAAACACAAGGAAAAAACCCTCCGTGCTTCCTCATGAGCAAATGACACTGAAGAACGCCTTACCCTGAAAACTAGAAGGTACAATGAAAGGCTTGAAGCACATCCTCTCAAATGCACACGTCCAAGCGCACTCGGCAGGTTTGTTTAGCAGGAGAGGCTGCCCTTTGCCCGGGCTTGGCTGCAGACCGGCCATTAGTGTAACACTGCCGAGCCATGTCAGTACTTCCATCACGACTGGAACAGTTTAGAGCTTCGCAGGCAGATGAATTCCACCTTCAGCTCCTATGACTCAGCAAGCCCAGCTGAAAGGTCAGCCTATGCTCCAGCAGGAGCCTCGCACACAGAGCTGGCTGACACACACACAGCTTTCAGCCCTGCAAACACAGCACCCCCACAGCCATCAGCAGGCCACAGGTCTCCTCCACCCCAGACACCCTTGCCTAAGGACTTCCAACCTTTTGTCCAGCCTTCCCTGGCGCTGCACTCGTTCTCCGAGCTTGGTTTTAGCTGTAGCAGCACATGCCCTGCAGCTGAGTGACTGATTGTAACTAAGTCACTGCAGTCAAATGACTTGTGTCTAACCCGGTTTTAGATCCAGCTCGGCTCTGTGCAACTGCACGGCCCGAAGGAAATTACGGCAGATGCAACAAATATTTAAAAAAACCCTTTGGATTTTTGGATAGGCTTCAACAATAAGTTTTTGGATCAACACAAACTGACTGCTTGAAATCACCCAGCTGAGTCTCACATAAAGGCACTACCAGCATCCTCCTCCCAGCAGAGCTCACTGATAATGCTCTACATATTGACTACTGGAAACTAGCAGTAATTAGACAACAAGTGTTATCACCGCTGTAATTGGCTAACAATAAAGGCTGCTGTATTATTTAGATTAAACTGCTAGGGTATTCATCAGACTAACAATAATTCCAATTCTTGACTCCACTTACGAGGTCAGGATCACAGGGTAATTCAGTTTGGAGGTATGCTTCTCTAGTCAGCACCAATTCCACTCAGCACGACCTGCACAGTGTAATATATTCTTATTTAAACGCCTAATTCTTTTCCCCCAATTTCTATTTTCAAGGACTATAATAAGATCAACATTTCTAAAAATGAATAATGATTGCATTTAAAAAGCCTAATAAGCAGCCAACAATAGAGTAAATAACTTTATGATGTGACAGGGTTCATAAAGAGTGTAATCATAAAGTCCCATTGTGGTAAGCTTTTTACCTTAGTTAGCAATTACTGTGAAACTCCTTAAAACCATTAGGCAAATACAGCTGAAGAGATTTAAAGGAGCATTTTTAAAGCCCTTAGCAGGATTTTTTTCCCACTTAGCAAGCACACTGAGTGAAATAAACCTTTTTAGCTCTCAGCTTTTCAGCTCATCCTGCAATCAACTGTGTACAAAGGGAGAGTAGAAGGACAAGGATATACTGATAGTTATGATACTTCTGTGTGCTCTGTAACTAAGGGATATGTGGTGACTTTGCTCTCCATCTCTTCTCTAGTATCTCCATGTGAGCATAGATTGTAGTCTTTTTCTTTCAGCATTCCAGAAATGTCAGTTGTAAGTACTGTCAAGAGATACTGGTATTTTTAGAATACTTTCTAGGCTGTTATAAGCTACAGAGCAGGAACTATTCCCATGCAGTTGTGTAAACTAAACAAAGGAGTTGCAATACACGAATTCAACTTCCTGAGTGAAGTTCTTATATACATGTCCCAGAAAGCTAAGGGCAGAGCAAAAAGGCTTAGAAACATGGAACCACCTGATGAAGAACAAGTCCTAGCTACTAGGTCCAGACTGTATCTGATCAATTACCAGCTACCAACCAAATCCATCATCTGAAAAGAAGTGCCAAGCTGGGAATATACCCGATTCCACTTACTCTAGACCATCACTTTTCCAGACTTTCCTTTTCAGCACTGAAAATGATAAATTTAAATGATAAACCTATGTCTGTTCTGTTCAAAATTCTGTATACAACAGAAACACCAAAACCCATTTCCAAACCAAATCACAAGCATGACTGCTGTAACATGAATCTTCAGAGAAGTAAGCAAAATAAGGACCCAAATGCACGTAAATATTAAGAGAGACAATACTGAACAGCAACAAGCATTAGAGTATTTTGCTACCACAGCACTGCTGTGCTGAGACAATAGTGCTTCATAAAGTGTGAAATTACAAGTGCTTTTCTAAGATTAATTAACTGTAATTCAGGCCTGAAGTAGCAACCCACTGACAATGTACAATGAATAATGAATGTAGATCCTAGATGAAAGGATTCATTGTCTGAATCTCTAACATAGGGCCTCCAATTTTGGAATGAAAGGAAAAGGAAGACAGAACAGTGTAAGGCAGAAATGCAATTAATCTGAAATTTTGTTGAAATACGCAGCTTTACATATTTGAAATTTTGAGTAGCTAAGGTCTCCTTAAAAAATAGCTCCTAAAGTGAACTCATACAGCCTTACAGTCACTAAATTAGCTATTTACCACTCTTGTGCCATTTAGAGATGATTTGAGACCAGTAATTGCTTACTTGGCCCTTGGAAGGGATTCCTGGAGTGGTCCTTGCTCAGAACACTGCACTGCACCTCAGGCATCATCTGCAGCGTGGTTTGGATCTCACACTCAGCACGTGTTAAGAAACTTACCTAGAAGCTTTTCAAATGACACTGCTACAGTCACAGTGATCTCTTCTGATGTTTCTTTAACTCAGAATATACCTTAGTCACTTGTCAAAGTTCAGTAGTGAAGATATGATTTTATTTCTGTTTTTATTTAGGTAATATTTTAACAATATCTCAGAAACACAGTTCCATGCTGGAAAAAGAGAATCTAATTATTGCTTTCCTAATTACAAAAAAGAACAAAACCAAAACAACCAAATCAAATAATGGAGGATGAAGCACAAACGGTACAACAGGAAGAAAAGACCCAACAAACCATTCTGTGAATTCTGCTGGTTAAATTACTATAAAACAACCTGCAAGTTTAACAGTTCTCACTGTGCTACATACCCTAATAGAAACCAAATCAAGAATACTCCTTTTTTCTGTCATCTGGACTCAGCAGCAACTACAAATTCAGAAAGAGTGGTTCCTGTCACCATCTGCTTGTCCTTTCTCCCACAGCATTTTACAGCTACTTGTTTCTGCTCACATTTTATTCCACAAACATACATTTTGTACACATTAATATAACATTTACCAATATTGTACATATTTCAGCCAAATAAAATTTTATTAGTGAAAAATAAACATTCTTGTTGGAAAGCTTCACACGAACTCAAAACTGGCAATCCTTTTGGAACAAATAATGGCCTGAGATCCTGCAACCCCAAGAGAGGATAACTGAATGATTCTAAGCTACATAAGCCCTTGACAGTAGAGAAACACATGGGGTACCGTGACCAAATACACATAAAGGAAACAGGCACACACCTAACCCAGCCAGGGAAATGAAATGGGGAGGGGATGGAACAGACAAGACTTGCAAGACCAGAGAGGAAGGAGAGCATATAAGATGTGAGAAGATGCGAGATGAGAATGGGCAGATAATAGAAAAGTAGAAGTTCAGATCTCAGTTACATTACTTAACACATTGTAGAGCATTTAGAGACACTGCCTTAACACTGTCTTAATGCAGAGAGTGAAACCCGTGCACTGGTGAAAAAGAAAGAGGAAAAAGCCTCTCTCTCATAACTGAAAGAAGCATTTCTCCTGTTTTGTCCATGCTGAGCTTCCATTAAAAAGGCAGCAGAAAAAAAGAAGTATTTTAATTTGAATAAAATCAAACATGACTGAAATTAAAAGGAAGAAGCACCATCATGGAACAGACCCATTTTTCAGCTCCTTTGAAAAGGAACTACTTCTCAACAAAAGACATCTATGAAAATAAATTTTGTAGTGAAATTAAGTGTTGTGACTATATTTACCAAAAACATTTCTAGGCAATCTTAGGAAAGAACACAGAAGCACAATAACAATTGAGATGGTCTTCTGTCCAAAAGGAACAGATTTAGATGTCAACTATACAAGCTGGAACGGCTGTGTCAAACACCCTGTGGTGCCACGAGCCTTCTGAGCTGTCATTAAATGCTTAGCAATCTTTTCCCCTTCCAGGTTAAGCAAATCTCACTTTCCATTCAGACAGCAGTCTCCTACTACACATCCAGCCTGCAGAAGGAAAGTGACTTTACCCAGAACACAGCCCCTCCTCGTGTGTGCTAGGCAATAACTTGCAATAGCAAACCAACA
>VWZN01015826.1:58272-63272 GCA_013396955.1 Regulus satrapa | reverse complement strand
AAATCCAAGATGTTTCACTAGTTAAGTCTGTTGTATGTACACTGAATACTGCACAGGCTCTGAGTCCTCATTTTAAGGGGGATACAGGCAAACAAGGCAACAGAGCAGAACAGCAATGCTGAGCAAAGATATGCTTTCAGACAAGAACTAAGGTTCTTCAGCTTTGGGAATACAAAAACAAACAAAAAACCACATCCCAAACAAAAACAAGCCTCCAAAGAGATGTATATGCTGTCTTCAGTTTATGGCTTTTCAGGTCTAGTAAGAGATTAATGCTTTTCTCTATTTAGCTGCTAAAATGCTCCCATTCTACTCTCCCAAAAGTTCAGGAACTTAAAGAGTCTACTGCCTCAGACTGCTAATCCATGTTTTTATATCTTCCTTCATCATAGATCATCATCTTTTTACAATGTGGAAGCAGTCTGGAAGTACTACCAGCTCTCCCCAAACATCCTTGTGATGTAAGGGAATACGCTGTTTTAACTTTGCAGATAACAAACTCTGGATGGAGCTTTCAGGCACTCCATTCCAAACAGCAAATAGGTTTCTGATGGCACTGACTCTGGGAGCAGGAGTGCAGCTAGCAGTGTACCTCAGCAATCAATAGTGGGTTCAATCAGTAGGCATCAACACCATCATTAACAATCTGGCTAATGGGGCCCAGTGTGACCTCAGTACATTTACTGATGACACGAACTGGGAGGATGGCTGATGTGCCAGAGAGCTGAGATGTCACCCCAGGGGAGCCTGACAGGCTGCACAAATGGGCTGCCAGGACCCTCACACAACTAACTGAGCACAGGGAAGCGGGCTGCAATAGCCCCAGACCTGGGGGTCCTGCTGGACACCACTGTGAACAAAAGCAGCAACGCACTCAGCGTGGACAGCCATGTCCTGGCTGTGCTTGGAGGAGGAGGGATGTGATCCCTCCCCTCTCCTCAGCACTGGCAGGAGCACACCTGGACTGCTGCATCCAGCTCTGGGCCACCCCTACACAGGCATCCTGGAGAAAGGGACCAGAAGGTGGAGATCCTGCAGTAAGTGGGCTCTGCAGCACAGATCCCAGGGGGAAAGGCTGACAGCACTGGCAACACCCCGCCTACAGAAGAGAAGATTCAGGGGGAATCTCAGTGGGCTCAAATTCCTGAAGAACACATGTTAAAATACAGGGTCAGACATTCTCCAGTGGTGCCCTGTGACAGGACAAGAAGTGATGGGCACAGGCTGAAACAAAGAAGGTCTCATCTGAACATCAGGAAAGATTTTTATCACTGAGCGTGACAGAGAAACGGAGGTGGTCCAAGGAGGGTGTGGAGCTGAAACCCGATGCCTGGTTTCAACAGGTAATGACAGAAATTAATATAGTATCACTGTCAGGTGTAAGAAAATATTCACTTAAGGCAACAGCCTGAAAGAAATGTGGTATTTTGGATACTATTTTGAAACACAGTGTTTAACAGCTCAACATGTCTTAAGGAAACAACAATATTCCTCTTTGCTTCCTTCTCACACTACCACTCCAACTCCTCCGAGTCAGCCAAGCAGCAGGAAGCAAAAATTAAAACTAATTATTTTCTATGGAATACAGGACTGATATAGAATTCATTTCAAGATCATGAAAATACAGCCTGTTTATAGTTTGATTGTTAACACAAGAAACAATGTTATCCCTTTCTCTATTTAGGAAATAATTTACACTTAAAAACCCCCCAGATATATGTACCTGTGGCTGAAATGGTGGAGCAGTAGGCCCCTGCATCCCTTGTGATTGTTCATCCATTCTATCATGCAACAATGTCCCCTATATCCTGGAAAAGAAAAAAAAATACAGTCATTGCACTGTAATTGAGTCGGTATTTATGATTAATGAACATCAGCAGAAGAACAATGAAATTGATCTTCTCAATTGTCTGCTTGAGTTTAGGAACATTTAACTAGTCCAGCTCTGCACTGTGTGGGGAAGGTTTTCTTACGTTTAGCTGTTGTATGAAATTAAATAAATCACTATAGGCACCTGAATTTATTACTAAATAATTAAATTAAAACTACTTGCACCAGACAAATGACTCTGTCTGATAAAAGCTGCATCAACCCATTACTCTTCAGGGGCACCAACCACTTATTTAGCTACATAGATGTCTGACCTACAGGCAGCAGGGGAAATAGCAGATCAGCAGAATCACAACTGCAGCATGCATATTGCTTATTTGCATTGCTTTATCTGTAGGTTTTAGGGAATATGCAAGAGTAGTTCCATCTAAATAGAAAAAAAGCTAAACATGGACACAATACATTCTGACAAGCTACTTAAGAGGCCTTTGGACTACCATGTTAGAAGCACAGCCTCCATTCTCAGCTGTGAACTTCTCATTTCCCATCAGGCAGATGGGAGGAAAGATGCCTGCCACATTCCCAAGACAGACACACCAGGCTCTGACCAATAGGAAGAGTTGTAAAATGCACTGAATCATTAGTAGGAAAAACAGGAGAGAAAGGCGCAAATGCTCATAGGATTTATTTTTTTTTTCCCTCAACTAAGTGTACCCTTTCCTAGGCACCCCTGAGGTGGGAGCAGGAGCAGCAGCCAGTGTTCCTGATGCCCTCCAAGGGCAGGCCCTGCTCAGATGAAGACAACACAAAAGTTCACTGGCAGCTTCGAATGCAAACAATGAAATAAGCTTTCGTACAAGTAAGAGGCAAGGCCTGAATAACTTTTTCAACCCACAAAGATGAAGTATTCCTGCCTATTACCTAGACAAACTTGACAAGGCCTTCAGAGGAACAAGAATCACATGTCTGACAGGGATATTATCCTTGCTTTTCAGTTTATTGATTTCCTACTCCCTGCTCCAAATCCTGAATGTTCTAGAGCCAGACAGACACGGAACATCTTTTCCAACACCATTAAATGTTTAACATGAGGAAACTTCCTGTAACAAATTTATTCTGCTTAACTTATGTACTTCCACATACCAAGCTATTTACACTCCACACAGAATCCAATAGCTGCTAAAACACACATAAATCTTCCCAGTAATCTCTAAACTACTCAAAGGGTTATAAATAACTCTCAAGAGAAAACAGAAAACCTTAGAAAAGTTTTTCAAAGGCAATTGCAAAATATTCAAGAAACTAATGAATGGCTTGTGCTGGCAGCACTGTTGCCATTCTTACAGTATTGTTGTGGTAACATCACTAACAGACAAAAGAATCACCAAGCAGCTCTGCAGAGTTTCTCTGCGTGCTGCCCTTGTGTAGTAAGCAGTGGACAGCACACACAAACAAATCATTAGTGATTGCTCTCCCCGGCCCATTGAAAGCAGTCACCCGCATGCCATCCCAGCTCCATCAGCAATTCCTGACACCAAAGCACAACCACACACTCCAGAGCAACCAAAGGTCCCCTTAGGCTTTGCCTTCCCATCCATCACACTTCCATACAAAGCATAATGGTTGCAGCTTCTTGTTGTTCTGCATTACCTGTAACTGATTCAAAGACCAGGGAGATGCAAAAAAAGCAATTTCGGGCAGGTCAGCAGAAAAAAAAAAATCAATTCTCAAACCACAGTGAGAAGCAGAGAACAAGAGGTAGGAATTGCCAACATTTACAAGAATGGACAGTGCTGAGAAAGGGAGATGCCAGCCAACACCAGGCAATCTTTCAGCCAGCACTAGCACACCCATACCAACACTTTTTGCAAGTTCTAAAACACCTCCCATGCAAACTCCCCTCCAAAGCAAGGAATCACAACAGCACTGAAAATTAAACCACTGCCACAAAACTTGATCTAAATTCTTGAGGCAGATTCACAGGGGTTGATGCAGTTGCAACAAACTCCAGGGGAGAAATGTACAGCAAATTTAAGGAATCCTCTGCTAATTTCTTGTAGAGATCTTTCTATCACTCCTAAGAAGGCAGTAATTTTTTTCTGAAGTGCTATTTTGAAGACTCTTTATATGAATTTAACTCTCTCCAATAGCATCAGTATTTCTGAAGGCTCATAAACTGAAGGTTTAGCATGTTTTACTAATGTTTCAATATTCAAGATTTTGACCATGCAATAAACCAACAGGTAATTCCTATGGGTCAAACATTTGCTTCAAATTGCTGAGTGAAAAGAAGTAAACAAGAAAAACTTTACCATCTACTGCAGATACATCCCAAAGATGAATGAAACCCAAGCTGAAAAGTTTAGATGATGTATGTTGATTGAAAATATTTAACCCATTCATCATGTCTGAATGGTCACAGGCACTGACTGAAAGCGTTCAGAAGTTTGTCCTTTTCTTGTTAAATTTGGGAAAACATTAGAAATGGGAGAAGTCATTTTACTACCACTGCCAGTCAACTCTTCCCTCTGTGGCTCGTTTCTATAATAAAAGCAAGCAAACCAAAGAGGTAAAACATTCTACCATACAAAGCATGGAAGATTTATTATCTCATGGATTTATTATCTCATGGATTTCTTTCCATTCACAGAAAGGCACAGATAAGCATTTTATGTCCAGATATGAAAGTTATTTTAATTTTTAAATTTTCCATCTTTTAAGACTTTATTATAGATTCCCATGTTAGAGAATTGTGGTGTTTTGATCACACAAATTCACCAAGATGCAAAAGAACACTGAGGATGCAAAGCAAATCTCTTGTACTATAAAACACAACATAAGTAAGAATTGGATTTTGCTGCTTGAAGTCTGTTTTCACTGTCAGGCTTGCCTTTCACCTTAATATTAACTCCAGAAGTCAAAACATAGTGCTGTAATATTGTTCATCTTTAAATTTGAATTGATGCAATAATTATGTCTCTTCCAAAGATGGTTTTCAATTTCTAATTCAATAGTGACAAGGCACTAAAAATACCCCAAAGAGTCTGTTGGTTTTAAATTGAAATGCAAATACAAAACACATCTATTTGTAACGTGTCTGTCACCTCTTGAAACAAGTAACACGGTGACCACCTTCTGCAAATCCATCACCCTGATAAAGGTTCACAGAA
>VWZN01015826.1:28311-42921 GCA_013396955.1 Regulus satrapa | reverse complement strand
CCATCCAAAACTTTATTGGATTTCTGAAGGTTTCATCATATAACTTATTTCAAAATAGATTTACAAAAGGAGATGTCTAGAACTCAGTCCTGAAGTTACTGTACTTCCTATCCCAAGAGTACAGGATCAAAGTGGAAGTCTTTTTAATCACTGCAATTAGTAACAAGCTTAGTGCAATGGTTCATCTAAAGTAAACAGAAGTTGCTGGTTAAAGTAAAGCTGTCTCTTGCTGTATTTCATGGTACGATACTCCTCTATCATATTATTCTTAAAGGCATTGTCACTGAACATAATAAATGAGAAAGTTCTGACAAACCAGTGTTAAACATAATTGTTACATGTTTCTCTCACGTTGAATAATTATTTTAATAGCTGAAGTTAGCAGTCTGGCAATTAATTTCTAAATGTGATTGTAACTAGGTACTGCTAGATTTTATGTCATCCTCTATTTTTTTTAATATTGTGTGAAGAAACCTTAATTTTGCCCATAGATCTTCTATGGTGCATGTCAGAGTCACATTCCTCACTCTGTGCTCTGTTGAATGTTGGAAGTAGGCAGCTGTTTAGTGGCAAGTGCATAATTGGGTTTGTGGGTGGAGAATATATTTTTAGAGCTCAGATGTCCAGTTCACAGATTTAGATGGCTTATTAGGAAAACCAAAAAATTTTCATATCCCCAAGTAAGACCACTGCAAGTTGTCAGTGGACTCAGAGCTAGCAGGACAGAAAGCATAACAGCTCTTGCTTCACCACAGCCTGTCCTCTTCTGATGGGCAGACTTTGTCTCTACAGCACAGTGGAATTAGTTCCAATCATAAAACAGGAGTTTTCATATAGCATATTTAGAGGTGGGTACTGTACCATGGTAATGGAATTCTAGATGGAAAGTTGCATGGAGTGGTCTTTTCAAGTTAACATTGCAGGAGAGTGCTGTAATAAATCCTCATTTGTTTTCTACAGAGTTTGGAGAATTTGCCTCCAAATCCATTTGCAGGGGCTCTAATAAAAAAGAGCTATTGAACAAACTGATCCTAAGCAGAGAAAAGCTCTGCAGTCTCCCAGATCTGTCAGAGTTTATAGAATATATCCACATACAACCCCACCTCTCCTCCACAAAAGCCCAAACAAACAAAACAACTGACTCAGATGGCTGGTAAGGTTCTACAAACCCTATTGCAGGCACGTTCAGCAGGACTAGTGAAAAGATTTACTCTGGTGTGCTCTGATCCCGAGGCTTTTTAAAGTACTACTTCAAACAGAAAAGATTTCCATTTAAAAATAATAGTGGTTATTATTTTGAAGAATGTAGCAAGTTGCTAAAGAAATGTTTTCTAATCGTCTGCCAGAAGGCAACCTATCTCCTGGGCTTTGTTTGCTTGTGTAGATTCCATCGCCTGCAGCAATACTTCTTTAAGTCAAGTTTACAGAAACTTGTCTCTCTTGGGGAGATGAATATCTTTCAAAGCTCATTACTTATTTGGGAATATTCAAGCACTCTAGAGAAGACAAGGAAATAATTCAAATTATTCATTTGCAATTAATCTGATGCTAACTTTTTGTGCTGCAGTGCTCTAGCTTACATCATTTCTTGCAAAGGTCTGTATTAGCACCAGTCTTGGTGCATGAAATTCACCCCTCTCTTTCAGTGTCACAGTTCTTACAGAATGGGGAAATTACTTACGTCCTTTTCTAAGCAAAAAAAAGAAACACATTTTTTATCTGGTGGCTTGTGGCTGCTTGTCTGATTGTCACTGTAGAGCAGAGTGTCAAGGGTAGTCCTGTACAGCCACTGAGACACACAGACAAAGCAGAAGCTTCCCGATTCATTTATGCAATTATCAGAATTCCTTTTATTTTGTGAAATGGAAATAAATAAATTAACCGCACTCTACCATGCTCCAGCAAAAGTATTGCCTTTGCTAAGTCATTCTGATTAAGGCAAAACCAGATCTTACTCAAAGATGCAGCATTAAGGAAACATTCAACAGGTTTTGATTTGCCACAAAATGTACATTCAAAAAAAACCACCACCACCAACAAAAAACCCTAAAATAATTTTTGTTTAAGATCAATGTCTGCCTTATAATTTGCATCATTATAATTTGCATCTTCCTTCTCTGTTTACATTTCAATTTTCTTTTTTTCCATTAAACTTCAAAATATTTCTGTCATTCCTTTCACAAAGCTTTTGGTGAAGGATGCTCCTCTGAGTATACTGTAATAGCTGGCAATCACCCTGGCACATCATCCACTGAGAAACTCTTGTTGGACTCTAAAACAGTGCAGTCTTATTATTAATAGTTAATTAAAAGGCCAATGTAAGGGTATTGTTTTATGTTCTCTTTCAAGATGTGTTCACAGCAGTTTTTATCAGACAAAGCATCAACAGGCAAACTGCTCGGTTTTGCTGTACAGAACTTTTTGATAAGAGTGACAGCTTCAGCAAACCTTTCGTTTTTAAACCTTTTTTTGACCTTTCTTGCACACATATATACATTTCTGAATGAACATAGAGAAAAGCACTGCATTGTAAAAATGACAACAGCGTTCTGGAGCTCTGCTACAAGAACACTGCTGTTATAAATCTAGATTTACTTTAAGGAGAGCAGTATTGCCCTCACATACCTGATTTTGTCCACAGAGATCTCCCATGTGTGAGTATATAAGATCATACCTAGCAGCAAGGAGCTGATTTATAGAGGACTACACTATTCACATATTTTAATTTGGGCACATGATTTATGTACCTTCCAGAGTATTACAGGTTTGGGGTTCATATAAAGTATTATATGTACAATAGAAATTAACAGACCAGAATTAAATCCATTAAAAGTGTTTCAGGTCAAGAAATACTGAAAACAAGACCTTAAATTTCGAAAGTGAAATCCTGACTCATTAAAGATGAACTTTCATTTATTTCTCTATGACCTGGATTTTCCTTTAAAAACTTAATTTCCCCCTAACATCATGCTTTCTGTTCTAATTATTTATTCTTCTGCAATTACCCCAAGTAATATTATAGCAGTGGAAATAAAAAACTGATAACTTGATGTTTAGTAGACATCAGTCATTTTTAGATCTGAAGCTCATGCAATTGGATTGTAATTTTGAAAAACACAGCATCTGCTTAATGAGGAATGCTTTCATGTTTAGAAGTCTAGTCTTTTAGATTCTTTAAAAATGTTCTGTTCAAACAAAATAGGGGCATATACATTCTCACTACATATTCTGATGAAATATCTAGAAATGTACCATTTCTTCTTCTATACACTTCATTCCATCAATGATCCAACACACCCAAGACCCATTCCCTGTGCCTTTGTTTCTTTTAGCTAATCAATCTCCCCCATCTCTGCTTTATTCTTTTAATCCTACCTTATGCAAGGAAAAATGGGAATCTGCTGGGGTTTCCTTTGTAAGTGAAAAATGGGATAATAGTTTTGTTCCAGGTGCTCTACAAACTACTGCTTCACTTGGCATGACATGACAGCTGAAATTGAATTTGGAGGCTTCAAGGACTGCTCTCCCTACAAAAATACAAGAAAATATGTATGAATGAAAACTTTGTTCCAGAATATCCAATTTACAGGAAGCCAGAGCAAGCCAACAATGATTTTCCCGTTCCTGTTATCCCTCACTTTTCACCTTTTTCCTAATAGAGTAGTCATTTCAATTACACACAGGCTGCTGAATAAAATCTATACAGGTACACTGCCTATCCCCTGCTGTTCACTCATGTTCAAAGCACGTTCCTTATTAACTCTTTAGACCACCTGATTTCATAAAAGTTACCAGTTACATATTCAAAAATGTTAGTTCAACAAATGTAATTATTGTAGCCTATTAAAGTTCTACAGTATAAGTTTAGATCTATGGATCAATCCTTAATTAAGCAAACATCAAAGAACAGAAATCTGGAGGAATCAAACGGGGTACATTAATTTGCCCAGAAAACAAGTTTCCTGTTGTTAATATTTTCCACAAGTGAGAACAAGTCAAAAGTTCAGAAAAAATAGTTGCACAGAAAATGTCCGGTCTCCCAGTAATACTTTTTGCAAAACTTGAATCTAAGTTGGTAATTCAATAACAACATTAAAAGGGTGGAGGGACCATCCTCATGTTCAGCTTTTAGGTCTTCTGCAAGTATAGAATGAAAGGAGGACGTGATTTTGGGCTGAAAATCTGATCATCCTAAGTGGGTTCTAATTGTCAGTGTAAAGGACTGAGCCTTTAATAAAATAACACTGTTTTGAAGAAGTGTAGGATGCAGAAATATTGTTTGTTCCCTCTAATGCTCTTCTACATTTCCTTTTCATACAGATTTGCTCTTATTTTAACAAAGCAAAACAGGACAAGTTCCTTCCTTTTGGAATGCTGCTTCCAAAACCCCACTTCAACAGTCCTGAACCATTGCCACAGATTTAATAAATTCCAGAGACCACTGGGAGCAAGGTTTGGAAACACTTCAGCAGATGAACCACTTTCTGAGAACTGAAACCCTTGTTTCAAAAACACATTCAATACAAGCTTACCCACCGGAGACCTAAAGTTAGAGCCTCCTTCTCTCTTTTCCAGACTCAGTCCAAAGAGAGAAAACTTGGAGAAAGGTTGGTGTAATGATCAGGATACAAATAAACAAAACATATAGGAAACATTGGTATGCATCTGCACAGACATGAGAATAAAAATTAGCATTCATTCAAAGCTGCTTCTGCTTTCTGACAGGTAATAATGATTGTTAATGGGACTGACATTTCCGCTGTACAATCAAAACATATTCTTCAAAACCTATTGCATAATTAACATTACTTACACACAATTCACATCAAATAACATCAAATTAGAAAGACTTATGGGGCTAGTGAATTGCATCCCGAAAAGCATCTTGTCCAGGTGTTGACTGAGCCCTGATAACACTTGCAGGGCTCCACTGGGTTCTTCTCTCAGCCAGGCAAGTCATCAGCAACTCTGCCTCTGGGAAGAGTAAAAGGCTGCACATGTGAACACAGGGCTTACAGGGATGCTTTTCCTTCCTGCACATTTTCCTGACAAGGACAGTGATGGATTTGCCATACAGGAGATATGTTCCTGCACTGTAATCCACATGAAATAGCAGGAGAGCCAGGAGCAAGGTTCATGCCTTGACCCACCTGGTTAATGGCTTGGTGTCATCCAGGATTAGGCAAGACTAGAAAGGAGTTCAGATTCTTAAAATCTTTATGTCTTTATTAAATCAGACACTTGATGCAAATTTTAGTTTTCCTCTCAATAAGCTTCTCACTCATTTTCTAGAACAGAGACTGATCTATGCACAGATGTTTCCAGAAACACTACATATGAACAGGTCAGCTGTGTCCTCTTGCTCAGCCTGAGTGGAGTCAATCATGTGAACTCATGGGAACTGGAGACATGATGGTCTGCAGCAGCTTCCCACAGAAACAGCCAGGGAAAAAGCCTAATTACTTTTAACGGGATGTTTAGGCATGGCATCAACATCATTTTGAGCTGTAGTGCCCAAACCATGAACCTGGGAGGTGCCTTTCCAATCCAGGTTTGTATGGTTGGGAGGAACCTCGCAGACAACAACCCAATCATTTCCTGTACTTGTCTTGGAAGAAACTTGGCATATTTTGGGGGCTTGCAGTGGGAGGAGGAGGGGAAAAGGAGGCTGCTATCAAGTAGTTGTTAAAAACATGCTAAATAAAAGGTCTAGATAAAAAAAAAAAGAACCTTCTTCTACACTCTTTGATGTTGCCAAACATTGATTGTGAATTGAACAAGAAAAAAAATAAAGCAAGCTGAAAATGTGCTGTCAGGACTTTTATAACACCGAGCTTTTTTATGATTTTTTAATGCTCCAATGACAGATATATGAAAATGAGTGCAAAATGCAGAGAAGAAAGAAAATAAAACCTCAGTGTAGAAATTGCATAGACAAAGAAGAAAATATAATTTCCTAGCGCTGACGACAGCATAAGCACGGAGTAACTTTCAGGAGAATTATTTTTGCAAAACACCAGTATGTTTCACATGCTTTGGTTTCTAATATGTCATTGTTAAATCAAAGAGTGCTTTTTTTTTTTTCCCCAGGCATGTAGAAGAGTTAAGAAATATGAAACAAATTGTAACACTACCACTAAGGCTTTAAAAAAAAAAAAAAAAAGAAAATAAAGTTACGTGTTTATATTATTCCTCTAGATCACGCCAACAGATAAAATAGCCCACAGATTTTCAGGACAGTACATGAGCATGTACAAAATATGGTAATTAAAACCTGCATCAAAGTTTATGTAAAGTGTAATTATATCTGGCATTTTAGTTTATCACTTTTTGAGGATTTGTGCAGGAGATAGGTGGCACACAAGTCATAGCTTCCTACTGAATTTGAGCAGGACTAAATTGCTCTCTCTTTAGTCTTTGTTTCCACTTCCCATTCTGCATATCAGACACTGAACAGCTCAAGCTAAATTTTAGGAAAATTGCATAGTTATACATTCTTAGAGCTTGTCCCCAGAATTTTTTTCCAGTCTACCTATAGTGGAATTATCCATGTGTGGATCACTCAAGAATAAACACAATTGATTAGGATTCCTATGTAGGAAATTTTAGCATTTTTTTAATCTAAAATACTCTATTTTTATCACAGAAATAGATCTAAATATATGTTTTTATTTGGACTTCAACAATTCACCTTCCCAAAAAGAAATATCCTATGCATCTAACCTCAAGCCATCACTGGGAAAAACCTGCAAGTAGGTCATAAGCAGTTTGGCAAACTCCATCTCCTGGATTCATCTTGGGAATGAGAAGCAGGAGCTTAGTAGTAGCTAGAGTACATCACAAGTATATTTCTCAAACATTTCTAAAATTAGAAGTAGTAACATAAATCATAGAAAAGAAATTCTCAATAAGGCAGAAACAGAGGACAATTGAAAGAGCTTCATGCTACCATGAATAGGAATAAACTTGCCTGCTACTGGTTCCTGAATTTTAAACTGTCAAGGAAAAAAATGCTGAAATCTGTGGCCCAAGTTTACCTTCCTCAAAACTATCATTTAGTCTGTTTAACTAAAATACCTTTGAAGACTTTAGGTAATTTTGATTTTTACTGCCTGTGAAATCCACTCTTACATTCCTGTCAGCACCCCAGGGAACCTGAAAAACAGCTCAGCCATAACAGTTATTTCATATCAGAACTGGGTACATCCGAAGTGATTGAAGAGGTTAAAATTTAGTCTAACCCCAGAGTGAAGCTAGCACAGTGACACCTCAGTTCTTCCCACTGTCATTTGTGTAGTCTTGTATTTGCATTTTTACCATGAAAATAACTCCAAGGAGGAAAATCCTCCATAATATATTTGTTGGCTGCCCACACAATAATTCTGAAAAATCAGTAATGAAAAGGGTATCAATTCCAGAAGCAGCTTCTTGTAGTAACTTTCATATGTTTCAGTGTGATAAAAAAAAAGCTTGGAAGTACTTAAGATCCACCTGTTGATTATGTGCTGTGTATTTCTCTTCCATGGCATTTCTCTTGCTTTGAGAAGCCTGGAAGGGTGGTCCAGTGAAGTGTGTGATGGATCTCCCTGCCCAGGAGAGTCCCCTGCAGTAAAGGTTAGTCCCGTCCCCCAGGTCCCCCACAAGTCTTTGATGTGGTACAGTCAACAGAAAAACTCCAAACTCTGGGAGAGCTTGTTTCCAAGTTTTAATGCTATGCATTCATAAACTGTTTAGCATGGTGAGGGCCCTTCTTCAGTTTCTAGGTGCAAATTATAGGAAAGGAATAATAATTTTAAAGGAATCATAATTTCAAAGCAAAGCAATGGCAAGTTTCATAGGTGGGAGGGTGTGTTTATTTATCCTATATTTCATTAAATCTCAGTTACCATAGAGAGGAAAGCAATTTTTTAATCATAAAAAAGTACATGAAAAAGAGGTATAACTTTTTTCCCTTATCCTGACCAGACACACATCAGACAGACCAACAGTATTAATTGGAACCCAGACAATGTATGCATTTGGAAGAGGGAGGAGAGAGGTTAGGAAAAAGGAAAAAAGAAAAGCAAATCCAAAGTTTGGACAACATTTGCATAGTCTGGAATTACTTTGAATACTGCACTCTGAGCTGTTGAGGTATGACAAATTTGGGCTTTGTTTTAAACTGGCATAGTCTGCTGTTACTGAGAATGCTTTTAATATTTCAACTCATAGATATCCTTTAGGGTGACATATTGCAAACATGCTTTCTCTTTTGTTTTCAACTTTGCTTTGTTGTTGGAGCTGCAATGTAAATATGCACCATATTTTCCTCTGCATATTCCTCATTATATTCTTTTTAAAGTCTTCTCTATGCACTATCTTCTTCCCAGTAAAAGAGCATACAGGAATATATTCTCTCTAGTCTGAGTTTGGCAGTGAAAATATTGTTAGCAGTTTAACTATACAAGAGCAGGAATTGTGACAGTGGGCAACAGCACCTGAAATTCATTATCAAACATCTGAGATGGCTTCCTGAGGGGGCCACAATGAAGTGTGGAATGAGCAAACGATCTGCAGGGGTGGCAGAGGGGAAGAATTCCCATGTATGAGAAAGGCAAGGAAAAAAATGCAGATTTGTTAATACAAATCTTTTCTTCACCCTGATCCTGGTTTCTTCCACGCAAGTCTCTTTTCCCTCTTTACTTAATATGAAAATCTAGAAACCCAGGATTCATTTAACAACCTATTGCTCCATTTCACTCAGCTATCAATTTCAACAAGTTCAGTACCATGCTACGTGCTTTCAAGAAAGTCTTGCTTCCTTTTCTTTCTTTAATTCACTCTCAATTCACCCAATCTGCACCAACTTGTGCCATCCTATTTGAAATCCAAAAATTAATTTATAATTACTGCATGGTGGCTACCAGAAGCAAAAACCAGAGGAGTGCTCTGTGAGAAAGGAAACTGATATTATATTGTGGTTTTATGCCATGTTTTTTCCTAAATCATGCTCTTTAGACGGCACCATTCTTCAGAAGCTGTTATGTTACCATAGCAACTACAAGAACTTGCTGTGGCCGACTGTGCCAGGCTCTGTAGAGAACAGAAATGCTCCTTGTTGTTAATTCAAAAAAGTTCTAAGAGAGGTGCACAGATGCTTGGGAGAAAAAAAATACTGATTTTTGATACACAAGGTAGTACATAGCAGGCCCAAAACTGGCCTATTTATTGCAGATATCACAGTGAAGGAGAAGTTTAATGAAGGATGTAGCCTAATACTGAAAAACTTTGTGTTATGCCTGTTAAAATTTATCAACAGTTGAGGGTTTCTACAGTTCTGCACAACTTTGTATTCCTATAAAAAAAAAAAGATTAAAGAATTATTCTACCATACATTCTATAATTTGTACATTAGACATTACATTGACTTTAGGTGTTGAAATGAGGTGTGTTATTTTTGTACTAGAGCACTTGTCATTGCTTTCCTGAATTTAAATTTGAGTATAAAATATCTGTCATTAAATTTTTAAACATGCTTAGATTATTAAATTTCAAAACAAAGCAAGAACTGAATTAACTGCTAAAAAACCCACAAAAAACCCAAGCATTAATTCAACCTGTCAGTTCAGAATTGTCAAATGCATCACTCTAAGCAGCAGCGGTTTTGCCATTTTCCTGTTTGTCTTTAATACCTTCTTTGAATAATGTTCAACTATAGTTTTAGTTTTATTTCATTTTCTAGGAGAGACAAACTCATCTTTTATCTTGAAGTTATGGGTACAAATCAAACAAATCTCATTGCTCAGGCATGGCAGAGACAGAGAAGGTTTTGCAGCATCCCACTGCTAAATTCATCGTTGGATGTCTCAGGCTGAAATTCATATATTTGTTTCTGTATTTCCTGTTCTAATTCTACTGCTATGTAGAGAATAACCAACTTCCATTTTTCTGGAGGTTATATTAGAATAACCACTTTAACTTCTCGCGAAAGTCAATGCTATTTTTAGTATCTGAGTTCTTGAAGGTAAATGAGATTTGCACTGGAGAAAAGACCTGTTTTCCAACAAATTTCTTGAGATGCTCTCATCTCTAAAGAAGCTGGTTTTTTTGTTTGTTTTGTTTTGTTTTGTTTTAATGTGCAGATTAGGGGAGCTAATCACCCCCTGCTAGCAGGTAGTTATTTTTCATTTACAAAATCATTGGTTACACACAGAATGTGGTGGGATTTTATGCTGTTGAGTTGGGTGGAGTTGGTTTTTTTTCCAAATATACACATTTTGAGGATTGAAAGCACAAAGTTTTATCTAGATTATGATTGTTGTCATGTTTGAGCAACTGTTCAGATGTGTCAGTCAGGCTTTTGGAAAAAAACTGGCCACGTTCTCCCACAGTTGTCATGAATCTGTCACAGTGACACCAGCTAGAAAAATCAAATTGGATCCATTCTGTTACGAGCTGTGAACATCCTTTGCAGCAGTGTCATTTGCATCAGAACGTCTGCTATTGTTTTCAAATGTCAATATTAATTTGAAATGGAATGAGAAAGGCAAAGCAGTCTTTTGTTGAAAGTCAGCCCATCCATGAGTGCAGTGAGGAAAACACAGACTGAGGCACCAAGATCAGATGGGATTTGGATCCTTCAAGGTCTTCCATGTACCTTCCACCAAGACGTTGTGGGTAGGTACAGCTCCCACAAACTGCCTTACACTCTTTCAAAATGCTAGCAAGCCAAAACGCATAAACAGACATCTACAATGAAGAAATACAGTCCAGGAAAACAGTCACTAGTTTAATTTTTAACGTGGCAAGTACAGCTAAAAATCTTTTTCATGCTGGTCCTTTCAAATACCCATCCTCCCAATCTATGTGTTTAGAAAACAGACAATTCTGTAAGCAGTTCATTCTTCCTGCACTTAAGGAAGAGTTTTTTCTTCTGATAAGAAAAGGGACATATTTTTAAAAATTGAATAGATAACTTGACACACAGGAACAAGATAAAAAGTAATTCTCTCAAACCAAAGGATACACTGAATCATTTAAGAGCTCTGCAGCAACATTTGTTTCTTGGCAAACTGCTTAGGCATATTTCTGTGACAGTGATTTGTCTGTATTCTTTCCACTGGCATTCCAAGATATGAATTTCTAACATTTGAAAAATGAAATTAATGAAATCTATGATTTCTAACATTTTTAGTGCCTGATTGTTGTGCTTCTTTACTACTTTACTTCTTCACTTCACTTATCTACATTAAGAATTGTGAAATACTTTCTTGTTCTATTTTCCTTCAATTCCTTAAATTCAAACAGCTTTTCACTACAAGATGTTCTAATAATACGTTCTCACACCTATTTTTTTATTGTCTTGTATTCACAATGTTATTCTACCCATCCTGTTTGAGGTCCTAAATTGCAGCAAAACACCCAGGTTCCCTAACACATGACTCTGAATAACAGAGAAGTATGTATTTATTTATATGCAATATCTGGCTGTATTTGACAAATTGAAATTGCTTCCATGATCTCATTTGAAGCTGGGGACTACCTGAAGATTGACTAATGGTGGAACCTTAAACTTCATGGAAGTAGGCTGCACATGGTATTGGGGGGGAAAGGAAGTTAGGTGGATTTAAGGAATTGAGTCATGTGAACAAAATGAGAATGGAAAACATTTAACAGCACATTGAGCAGACACAAACATGACAGAACTGAAAAGGATATGGACACAATTGAATATTTTAATTATATGTTCTAGATGTATGAATAAATTGAAAAAGAGACATCTCAGTTATGGAAAACACAACAAGATTTGACAGTCACCTAAATCTGCGGATCACAAAGAGATGATGATAAAATAACTACTGCAGAAGTAACAAGGTTTAATTTTGGTCACAGTTATTTAAAGGAGGAAAGGAACAACATGATGAAAATGCTAAGGGGTTTAGTCATCTTACACAGGAACTAAAATCCAAACAACCATAAGATCATGTCAGAATGGCTGAAGCCTATGGAGGGAAGCGAGTGTGAAGATGAAAGAGTGAGAAGATGGATCTGCATGTCATCTGCACAGCAGCAATTGTAAAAAGATAGATTCCTTGGTTTATGAAAAGGGCTTAGACACCACACAATCAAGGCATCCAGAGAGGAAAAGATTTAAAGGAAGGACACCTGCCTCTTTCAGAAGGATAATACCACCAGTCGTGGGATTTTGCTTGGATCAAGTAAAAGACATTGGCAAAGGCTTTTTCAATTATGGTTAAGGCACAAAGTATACTTGGAAAAGAACTAGAATGAAATAGATGTGTTGTTCTTGTCTTTTCTAAAAAGAACTCACTTTTAGAGTGTTCTGGGTATCTTTCTGCACAAAAAGATAATCATTCTCACTGGCTGTCTCTCAGGTTCCCTAGTCCCACAGCATTATATTGGAAGTTTGAGAATCCAAGACTCTCATTTTTACTCAATCATATGATTTTGGAGTTCATTTATGATGAAAACCCAAGTCTGACTCTGAACTTGGCATTATTTCCAAGGGGATCTGTGTATAGATGTGACGAAGTATACTCAAAGACTTTTACTGCAGATTTTCATTTCTAATACCATTCATGTGCTCATTTGCAGGTCTAGACCTGTAATGCTTAGTTAGCTTGAACAGCTGTGTTTTTATGGCTGGAGTAAGTTTGAATGAAAGTTTAAAGCTTGTGTGTACTTATTGTATATGTCCAATTAATCTTCACTCTGCAAAATCAAGGTTTTCCCTTCTTTTTTTGCTGCATCGCAGTTCTTATGCTTGCTTTGGACTGCAATCCTGGCTCACACTTCAAGTTAACAAGGCTGTGGTACTGCCTAATAATCCCTAACATGTTTAAACAGATGTTTATAGCTGCTAGTGTACCTAAGCTCTTGTTTTAATTCGTGAGGTTGCTTGTTAAACCTGAGTATGACACAAGGTTTCTGGTGATAAAATGGGATTTTTGCTATATTTGATGGATGATATACAAATGCCAGCACCTGAAGCATCTCACACTCCTCAAAATAAATTACAAGTACAGAGATATGGGGTTTAAATCTCAGGGTGACACAGCAGAAGAATTTTATCTCAGTTTGGGAGAAAACATGTAAAAGAAACATAATCCGACCAAGATTGCCACCACGTAACAAGGTATTTTGTGATAAATTTTGAAGGAGGCATATTTAAAAATCCAGTTCTGGATTTATGAAATCCATATGAACTAGCTTACTCCAAAGGGGCCAACAGAAGAGTTTTGTAACTCCTCATTTAATTCATCAGATTGCTCTGCAGATGGCAGTAAAATTTATTTTCTATTTAAAGAGCGTCTCGCCTCATCATAATCAAGGAAATATACTTTCCAACTTAACCAAAAACTTGGCAAAGACAAAGTTCTGCACTGGCACCAAGTAGTCCCATACAAAAAGCCTGTCTCCCATCTTACTTGTTTTGCTGTGCCAGAAATATTTTTAAAAGACCACAAAGCAGACCTTTCATATTCTACTCTGAAATATTCACACTCACTTTAAACACGCACATGCTGTCAAGATCCCAGCAACTGGCTCAGCCTGGCCTGCACCACATGAAACAGGGGTTTCCCTTCCCCACAAAGCGGTCTGTGGGAAGCCAGAGCATCTCCAGGCTGTCAAGTTTGGGGTAGAGAAGCACAGCTGGAGAATTGCCTGCTCACACCTTGTGCTGTGCATGGAAAATGTCCTGAGAGGAAACCAAAGTCTTCCCGAGCAAATCCACACAACTTTCCCATACAGCTGCTGAGTCATTTTTTTTCCATGAAGGAGAGAAAGAGAAGGGTTTTCCCAGGAGACTGGAAAATCAGAGTTATCACTATGGGTGTCAGAGAATCCAAGGCAAAGGATGGGAAGATAAAAGGCCAGGAAGACCACAGTTAGCTCTTAGATGAGCACAGGCCCACCACTACAAAGCACCATTTGCAACAGCAAGTGATGGTGACAGCAAACCTGAATCATTTCCATGGAGCACTGGGGCAGGAATAGGCTGCTGGCAGGATAAAACCTGCATAAATGGCATTATCAGAAAGGTACGTTTTATATCTTACTGCACTTCCACACTAATACTTGACTGCCTTTTTCTGGAAGTTCCCCTGAAGAAAGTGGCCACAAGGAGTGTGCAGGTGGCACTCAGACTTGCAGGGTTTGCTTCATAGCTGTGTCATCAGTGCCAAATGGTTTGAAAACGTGTACTTTTCCTTACTTGCACTTACAAGTGCCACTGTGAACCCAGGATGTTTATCAGTTGAGTAAAACTGCAACTCTACTCAGGACTTGTCATCCCTTGGAGGGAGCTACCACCACTCTTATTTGTGAGCTCACTTTGCAAAACATTCTCACAGTAGAAGTTAATGATATCTTCATGTGCCTTCTTGAGATTGAAAATTAGGAAGCAAGCTAAGAATCAAGATCTTGGAAGACTCTGAACCATTTCTGGTGACTCTCCAAAAGAATCCTTAACTGCGTAAATTAATCTGCTCAGCAGTTCAGCTACATATTTTCCTAATGTTGGGGGTTGGTTTCTCTTTCTATCTTATCTGTAGAATTTTTTACCATTGTTCTCCTAGGAGCGCTAATGTGGCTACTTAAGGAAAAACA
>VWZN01015826.1:3727-28084 GCA_013396955.1 Regulus satrapa | reverse complement strand
AGCAGATACCTGTCGTCCAAAACCACGACACCTAATCAGGTGGTTCTTGGTGTAAGTGGATAAAAACTTCATTAAATAATCTCAGAAATAATTTCCATAATTCAAAAGATACAGCTATAGATAAGATAAACCTCCCAAATTGTTTGAAACTTCCTCATCTCCAAAACTGTTTCAAAGATATGTTTACAACTGCAACATATAGGGCAGGAAAATCTTTATAATATGAAGTCTTCTAGCTTCAAACCTGCTTCTTGGAGTGAAACTCGAGACAGAATCAAGAGAGATCTCTGGGGAGGTAATGATAGGAGTGCATTTTGAACTGCTGTGAGCATGAATATGCATAGCTCAGTAAGGGCAAATGGCAATAGCCTGTTGTATGCAGCTGAAATGGGTGTATATGTTCTTTCCTCAAAAAAAACGCACCCAAAATTCACTAAAAAAATTAGCAACTAAATATTTACAGCCCTTTATCAAAGTAGGTTTCATCTTGAACTTTAGCATTGAATGTATTTAGCTTTGAGGAATCTTGTCAGGTTTCATTACTGCAATATGGTAGCTTCTTCTGTATTAATGGCAGGGGGATAGTTACAAACAGAACATAAAAGTACATTTTAAATTACATTTACTAAGTTTTATCATGTAAGAGGAAGGAAGGAAGGAAGCTGAGATTAACACGACAGATCATAAACTACTTTGAAATTTGATTGCTAAATAATAATAATAATAATAAAGTACAAAATATTTACTTGACTTGAATGCTGAGTAATTATTTGCCAGTACCTGGCAGTTGTTGGCACGGCTTCTCTTATTCAGTTGCTAAACAAAATGCAAAATGATAACCCTTAAGACAAAACCAGGATTACGGATAAAACTACTCTTTTGTTAGAAGTCTGTATAATTTTGATTCTACTTGGTTTAAAACAACTTGAAAGATAGAGATGCTTATGCCTGAGGCAGCAAAGAATCACAAACCTTGCTGTAAGGGTACTGCTGCAATACACCAGCCAGGCTTCAGTGGGACTGTTTATCATCAAATATACATGAAAGACTAGGACCCCTACTTGACTAGACATGACAATTTAACTTTGCCTCTTCCACTGCAGTGACATGATCATAAACATATCATCAAGTCCTGCAGTGTGATCAACAACAGATATAAAATTAAGAGTTGACAAGTTTTAGCAGGTAGCTGAGCCTTATATATTTTTCTGCCTAATTTTAATTCCCAAAAATCTTCCAGGTAACTCTTTTTTAATGACTTCAGAAACCACTCTTATTTTTGACTTCTATTCTTGCAGTTAGCACCAGTGCTCTGAAAAAACAGGATTCAGTCGTGGTTTCTTTCAGGATGATTTGCCTTTCCTTTTTTGTTTGCCCTTTTTTATTATTATTTTGTACAGGAAATATATCCAGGAAACAGGTCGCCTATATTTTTACTCACAGCCTGAGTGACAACAAGCCTTGCTGTGGCAAGGAAAGCCGACAGGATGCTGGGCTGTATCAAGGAGGACATCACCAGCGGAGATAATGAAGGCACAATCCCACTCCACTCTGTGCTTGCCAGGCCACAGCTGGGATGCTGCCTTCAGCTTTGCTCCCCACTATAAAAATAGATGGGGATAGGCTGGACAGGGTCCTGAGAAGTGCAACAAAGACTGGGAAGCTTCCCATAAGGAAAGACTGAGATGCCTGTGTTTATTAACCCTCGAGGAAAGAAGGTTCAGGAGAGACCTTGTGTCACCGTGTTCCAATATTTAAAGGACTACAGCACTTGACTACTGTCGTGGTTTTGGATGACAGGTATCTGCTAGGGAAGACAAGAGTCTCCCTTGAAAATAGAGACTGGAAAAAAACCTCCCTCCCTCGGAATTATTTTGATTTCGAAATTAATGGGCTTTCAGGCAAAGGGATGGGAATAGGAATAACTGTTCTTTACTAATTTCTTTAGTAAGTTTAACAAGGCAAACAAACATCAGCAACTACAGCAGTGAAATGACACACAGAGCTGGATTGCCCAGCAAAGATTTTGGCTGGGTTATCTTGTCTTGGCTTTTGCCAAAAATGTCTGTACCAGACAGCAGTTCAGGTCTCGTCCAACTGGGTCTTCCATGGTTCAATGATAATAAATTAACAACAAGCCATGGCAGGTAATGCACCTGTTATTTGAGGGTTAACTCCCTTGCCTTTGTAAAGCATAATGTACCAATGAATGTGTCCTTTCCCTTTGGGTGCAATTATATTTCAAAAGCCATTTCCTGGAGTTGCTGGTATGGTTTCTCTTTGGTGAAAAGTTTCTCTATCTTCTATAGATTACACTCATATTTTTCTGGAACTGTATACTGTGATTGGCAAGTGCTGACATGAGGATTTACTTGTGCTATGTCAGCTTCAAAGCTTAGTGCTGAACTTGATATGGCTTAACCATGAGATTATATTTCATTATATTGAAACATGAACACCAGCCTTCTAAACCAAGCTCTAGTCCAAAGACTGAGCATCATTCATTCTAAACAGCAAAAACTTAGAAACAGACGTTTCTGATCACTAATTCTTCTCCTGGGAGTTCACAGTTAAACCCATGCTAATAGGGTAGGAGCAATGGTGGTATAGCAATCACATCCATGAGATTTATGGAAGGTCTTAAATCTATTCAGTACCACTGTAAACTCTCCTTTTTTTCAGCTTAAAAAAAAAAAAAAAAAACCCAAAAAAACCCAAAACCAAGACAAAACAAAAAAACAAACACAAATCAGAAGACAGTCATCTGCAGTATGGTGAAAATGGCCAAGGAGAAGGCTCACTGCCAAATGTTGGGAATATTTCACCAAAAAGATTGTTAAGACCTAAAACTCAACAGAAAGCTGAAAGATGAACAACTAAATACCTGGATCATTTAAGTTAAAGTGAATATTTTACCTTAACAAATAACAGAAATATCTATTGTTGTTGCTGAGAAGTAGGATCACGTTGCCTCTCCCTTAGCTTGTTTGGGTTTTTTAACTCGGATTCTTCATCTTAATGTTCCCTGTCTTTCTACTTGCAGCCTTGTATGACTGCCCTGTACATTTAAAGGAGTAATTTTTAAACTTGAAAATACCTTGTGTGTACTCCAGTTAACTGAGTATTTGTGAGTTGGGCCATAAATAGAGTTTAATGAATGTTTATGCTGTTTAAATTTCAAATTTTCAGGAGTTTGAAACTAAAACTCATTTTTTTCATAAGAAAATATAATTACTATTTTGTTATAAAGTACAGGTAGTTAAGTACTAAAGCAGATCAAAAGGTTATGAAATCAACCGTTATAAAAAGGTAGTGATAACTACAGGCAACTAGGAGAGGATATTGGAATGAAAAGGTGATAATCCAGTTTAAAAAGCCTGGAACAAAAACTGAGAATTGCAATTAATGAATAAAACAGAATTGGGGGAAAGGGGGAAGGGATAGCCATAAAAATCACATAAAATGAGTTTGTCATTTCCTCTAGAGAGTGATGGGGACTCAGACAAAAAATGTTAGGTTTGATCTGTTTTGCTATACTTTCTCTTGTGAAAAACAAAAACAGAAATCCTGCTGACAGATTCAGGGCACACTTTGCAGCACTTAAAAGTGGTGATTGCTCTACTAATATTCCTTCCCATTTTGTTCTATTCAGCTATGACTTCTATGACCTCTGTCTACACCTTCCAAAAAACGATTCCAGGACACCTAACACAGAAAAACAGTCCTAACCAAACCCTTTACATATAGTTATTAAATAGCAGAACCACTAAAACTACCTTAAGGTTACTTTTCTTGGTTTCTATACACTGTTCTGCTGTATCAGTTTGCTCCTTCTTACTTCTTTTTCCTAAATTAACCGTTCCTATCTGTCACTTGTTTGTTATATGCTTCATCCACTTCTAAAATCTGGCATGATACCTCAGTCATTCACTTTGACATCAGTAGTCCACAGTGGAAAGCAGCCAGCAATACTCTTGTTTATTTTGAGGTATTTCACTTCTTATATCTTAAATTAAATGTTTTGGACTTCTTCATTAATGATACAAGGGAAGTCTACCAACATCTTAATGATACTTTTCTTTCTCTTACTAGAGGCCTTAAAGTCCCTTTTCCCCCATGCCCCAAAATAAAAATCTTCTCTTCATTTCTATAAAACTATTTTTTAAAAAAACCCTTTAATTTTTCCACCTTTATTTGTCAGATGTTGACTGCTTCAAAACTTTCAGTGTTACTTTAATGACAAGTTTCTCTCAGTTCACATTTTCCCCAAAAGGCAGAACTCAGACATGCCCAAATTTGGTGCAACCAAATTGAATGAATCATAGATGAAAATGAAGTTACTATTTTATCCTTATTATGTTTAGGTTTTCCCAGTTGTTAGTAGTTATGGAGAAGATTATACTGATGCCAGACCTCATGATCTGCCACGAGTTTTTATTTGTAATTCTCCAGCTCTCTGCAGCAAATAGAAAGAGCACATGTTGTAGCTCATCTGCACATGAGGGGTTCTGTAAGCTGAGTCGGGTTTGTGCCGAGATCATCTCTCAAGAAGCTTGAGTGGAACAGGAATGAAGGGTGACAGAACACTGCTGTCCATGGCATGACAAACAGCATTAGTGAGCAGCAGCATTCCAGCCAGCGCCCTAACAAGGAATTATCTGTGTACAGCAGCAACTCCGAGCCACTCAGATAGCCTGGCTATTCTTTATTAAACCCATCCTGTTCCAAAGAATAAAATATCTAGTATTTAATTTCAATTAATTATAGTAGTATTTTCCTGCTGCATGCAATCATGAACTGCAGTGACCTCAGTGCAGAGACCTTAGAATTCCATATATTCCGTAACAATATCCCACCTACACTAACATACACCACGTGTCAAAGCTAATATGATTCATTCTTTTAGTCTCTATTGTAGAAACACTCTTCCTACCCATACTACAACATAATGAAGAATTTAGGGCTTTTCCCCCCACCCAACATGAGCAAAAATACAGAAATAAAACTTGGCAGTCTGCAATGGCTGAGTTTTCAAGTTGGATTTTGTCTTGCACAAGGAATTGTTCTCCAAGGTGCTATGCTGTATAAAACCAGCTCCTTACATGTACCTGCAGGTTTGAAAAACTTTACTTAGACATTGAGGCGTACTTACAATATAAAGGAGGTGCATTTTCAGTGTTAAGTGTATTTTTTTCTAGAAATTTCAATCAATACTTTGATGTGTTTTTTAAAATTTAAAATAATACCTTCTCCACAAAAGCAGATAAATGTGTCAGATTCATAGTAGGAAGGTTTTTTTCCAAGAAGTTTTCCTTCTGCTAAACTATCTTTTTTAAGTCTTTCTTCTACCTGGAGCTGGATGTGGCTGGGAAATGAAAATAAATTGAACAAGAACAAAAAAAAAATTAATTTGTTGGGCATTAGTGTTGTACCACCAAAAAAGAAAAAAAAAAGTAAAATGTACATTTTAAAATTCAAGTTCATCATATACAAACATGTTCAGAATTTGATACATTGTCTTACCATCTATTTCCTTCTGGCACTTCCATAAGTGAAAGCCTAACTAAAAGTTTCAGATTAAATTTATATGACAGGCATGATATTTATGATGTTACAACATGATCCAAAAATATAAAGTGAAATCTAAGATTTTGGAGTTCCCCCCATCGTGTCTGTTTGGACTGTTTGTGTTCTGCTGTCCCAGTCATTATCTTCTGCTTACTGAGATTTCTCTTTCTCCTCTGATTCCTTAGACATTTCATAGCTGCTGGTTAAATGCTATTACCATGTGACATGTTCAACCTTTAAAACAAATAATTTACTGTGAAAGTTGAAAACTGTTAGAATGATGAATTTGAATGTTTATCACTGAGTTCTTCAGGCCTAAAAATACTGTCAAACTCTAAAACAAACAACTATAATAAAATTACCCTTCTTTTCAAGGTCTCAGAAGGTGGATGGTAGGGTTTTTCCTGGCTCTTTGCTTGGTGCTGTTTCCAAAACAGCATTTTCAGCTTTAACTCGCAGCCACACTTGAAATCTGCAGCAGACGAGCACTGTGCTGCTGCTGCCTGCCATTCCCACTCGTGTTTCTGTGGGAAGGAACGTCACATCAGCTACAGATGTGGGCTTGGGGGCCCAGCCACACGCAGGCGAGAGAAGGAGCTTCGGCAGGGCAAGCCACGTCCCCCAAATCCCACCCAAAGCAACAAGCACTGCTGTTGCAAGAAAGCCTGAGGAACTGCTTTGCACGGTAAAAAATGGTGCTGAAGTGGTTGTTTTCTGTCTTAGCTAGCCAGCAAAAGCACTACAAGAAACCATAAATCCAGTTTAACTGAGTTACTAAACTGCAAAAAATACAGCAGCTCCTGGTTCCGCCAAGCACCCCACGAAGAAAAGGGGAGGTTTCCGAGTCAGGGCTGGGCTTGGGGAGCTCACACCTTCTAGCACAGCCCGGCAGGCTCTCCATGGCCTGCCCGAGCTGTTTCTAGTAGCTTTATCATTGCTCATCTACTAATCAAGTTAAACAGAACCCACCCTCCCCTAAAGCCGTTTTCAGGTGTCATGCAGATGTGTTTTTTTCAGCCTCTGGCATTTAGATTTGAGGGAAAGAGAGCAGCAATGCCTTAGAAACAAAGACAGGGAGCAGGCTTTTTACCTCAAGCCTTTTTTCTTAAAAGCAAATCATGGCTTGACTGAAAGAGCCTATCTGCTAACTGTATTTTGACACTGGTAGAGAGTGTGGTTAAATGCAATAAGTTTGGTAATTTAATTTGGTGTTGGGTCTGGCTCTAAGCCTTAGAAACTAGTAGGTAGCTAAGATCTAGTGGTGTTTCTATAATGGAGAGAGATAAAAGCTGGACAGATCTCCAGTTTTCTCAACCATAGAAACTAAGTTCTGTTGTCCAGAAAGAGATGGTTTGTGTTGAATTAATGAAAACTGGGTAGCTACAAATCCTATAGAAATCATCAAGCAGAAATATGTAAAACAAGGAACTGTGCTCAATATGCTAGTGTTGTAATAATAATAAAAAAAGTTATTGTGCTTTCAGCACTTCATACTCTCCATTCAGAATAGAAAACAATGTTCTAACTGATTGTTCTGTGCATTTCATTTGTGCCTCCCAGGAAAGCTTTTGGATAGGCTTGAAGGTAAAAATTATTTGATAGACTTCAAAATATCTTCTGAAATGAAGAAAGCAACCATTGCCTGCAACTGTAAACGCTCTATTACTTCTATGGTATTTAGGACACTAAAAGAAAAGAGCCCATAGAAAGGGGCCAGGGATTTTTAATGTCAGCACAAGGGAATGTCATCGTTTGTTTCCTTTCAGTTAAAATCCTAAAAAACAACAAACAAAAAAAACCCCCAAAAAACCCCAGCCAACATTCATTGCTCTAATAACACCCTATTTTTAAAAAGGGAAAATAATTCCCTGAAGCTATGTGAATATTATACAAGAACCAAAAATAACATAACAATTAACAGCAGTAAGCAGACAGCAAAGTCTGGGTATGCAGCTAAGCCTGGGCATGAAGAGTTTTCAGGCCATAAAATGTAAAATCCTGCATGTAACTTCAAACTCAAATGTTAATTTCCCTAAAATTAAAATAATGTTGATAAATAAAAAAAGCTTTCAACGACATTCTGATCACTCTGTAGCAGGAAACTGTAAATTCCCTAAACAAAGATTAATGCTGCCCTTTCCTAACTAGAGTAGAACCTCAAAATTTTACTCTAATTCTTAGCACGATTGTCTTTCACAGAAATTGAACAAGTTACTAAAGTCTCTCAGGCAATATTGTAGAACTGTTTATGATAGTTAATATTTTCTTCTATTTTTCCTCTTCTTCTACTACCACTTAGTGACACATAGTTTTGTTTCTTTGACCCTATACATGCCCTTTAGTATTTTTAGAAACTCAATATCAAAGTCTTTCTTCAGGAAAAAAGGAAAGATGAATTTGGACCTTCAGATTGCTGAAGGAACAACAGAATAACAAGGCAGCAGGCATTGTCAAAACATATTTAATGACAGAATTCTTCAGAGAGCTTTGTGAGATCAAAAAAGAAAAAAAGTACTTGATGTTACAGTTCCCTGTGGGACTTGATTTTTGTTTTAAATTGGGAAATATTGTTCCTGAAGAAACAGTGTATTGATTTGTTAAATCCCTGATTTAAGAGTAGCTTTTTAATACTGAAATGTAAATGGCATCTTTTCTTTGTGACTTAAAGAAGTCTTCAGTAAAACCAATCTTCTGAGAGATTCTGCAAGCATCAAAACATTACTTATATGTAAAACATTTAGTCAAGAAGCATTGGACATGGTAGTAGGAATTAGTGCTTTTTGCCAGGACTAGGTGCCGGGCCATACTAAACTACACAAAACAATTTATCTGCATTTTCTAAAGCTACCCCAGGACAACTGCATCAGGCTGGCTTGTAGTAAAAAGAAAGAAACACTAGAAAAGCCCAAAAGTGACAAGAAAGTAAATAAAATCCTTAGTATAGATAGTATAGATCAAAGCAGGCATGCAGATAGAATTTTTTTCAGTTTTTGGGGGGTTTTTGGGTTTGGTTTTTTTTTTTTGTTTGTTTGTTTTTGTTTTTTTTTTTTACTAAAAGGAAGTGATTTTAAGCCCAAAATAGTAGTTCTTAGTTGAAGCAGAACAGTTTGAATCAGTAGTTGTATGAAGATCAGAACCTATTTTTATAACTATGCCTCCCCAAGGCCCATGAATCTATTGTTTAGATAGTGTTTTGTTTCCCCTGTTGTTAATTAGCACAAACTCTCCCCATATTTCTTCACAGCTCTGGATTTAAGTGAAAGAGTGTGTGCTGCGCCCGTTCGTGCTCCCTTCTCTCCTCCATGTGAATATTCAAGGTCCTCTCTGCGTGTTAACTTTCCGTGTTTGTCCCTTCCATAGGAAAGGCTGAGGCTGAAGCGCTTGGTTTGTAGCTGTCTCACCCTCTAGTGGCAGAGAGGCTTTAGTTCTCAGGGATGAAGTGGGAGACGGAGGCTTTTTCTCGTGGTCAACTGCGCTGTGTTGCCTATTTACAGCAGGCTGATAAAGAGCTGAAATTGCTTTTTTTTTGTTGTTGTTAAAGCCGCAGATCATTGTCTGCAGTAAGTGCCCATCGCCTCTAATGGAGCAATGCAAAATACGCTGACCTACAGGCACTGAAATAATTAAAAAGGTGCTAATGAAGGGTAGTTGTATACTCAGATGTACTCCTTCAGTTAAGTGAAATGACTGCTATAAAAGCTTTCCTGTGGCACCACATTTAGTTGTATTATAATGCTGCTGCCTGAAGACTAACAGAGATAGAACCTCTATTTTCTTCTAAATTCAAATTCCCTGTTAAATTTGCATTTAAAAGCGGAAGACAGACACAGGATTATTTTTGTCCCCAGAAAGACTTAAAATCATCATGCACAGCTTTTTTAAAATAACACGTAGACCAGATATTAGCTGACAAAGTAGTAGATTTCCTATCCTGCATTTGGGAAAAAGAAACAAAAAATAAAAAGCGATGAAAAAGAGTATTGAATAATGTTGACTTTTGCAGAAATTTTTCTGCTACTTTACAAGATTAGATCCTTGGAAACAAAATTAATTCAAACCTGGATAATTTAAGTTTTGTTATTGCTATTTTCTCTGTACAGTTGGACCAAAACAGAATAGAGAAAAAAATATGAGGCATTGCCAGGACTTACTGAGAGCCCCTAAGTGAACGGAGAACTCTGGAGATACTAATCAGCTGCAAGGAAAGACCTTTGGCCATATTTTAGATGAGGATGTATAAAGTACAAAACCACAGGGAGCAGCAGCTTAGCTGCCAGTGTGGTAGCACATTTGTTAAAAAAATTTTACCGTTTTTAAAAAGCTTTTTAAAGGCGCAATTCTTACCTGTAAATGCCTTGTTGCTGATTATCAGGTAAAGTTCCAATATCACCTGTAGCTGTGATTGTTTAATTAACAAGTAGAGATGATGGTGCATCATTACAACCACCTGCATTCTCCATTATGGTATTTCTTACGCTCTGGTCTCCTGCACTTCAGCCGAACTTCAGCCAGTTGGATTTATTTTTCATGTGGCAATACAAGACAGGTATTTCTGAAAATTTGGGTACAGAAAACTAGAGTATTTTTGCTACATCCAAAAATCCTACTGGCATTAAAATGAGAACTCCACCTGATAGAGCACAGGAAAATTTGCATCTAGCCATGTTCATAGGACTGTGAAACACCCATAAGAGCACAAAATACCCTTATGGTTGCTCCAAATGCCAGCATCGTTAAGCAACTGCATAGGAAAGTGAGCAACGATAGATTTGCTGTATCCAAAAAACCCAAATTGTAGAATTATGATGAAAATAAGTCTAACAATCCAAGCACAATCCTGTGCCAACACTGCAATTTTAACACCAGCCCTGAAGCAGCATTTTTGCGAGGGTACTGCAATACCCATTTGCACAGTTATTTTGTAGATACCATGATCACTGTCTTCAGAAAGACTTGTAGAGAAAGTGAACCTTCCGAGAGAATAGCTGACAGGCAGAGGGTGCAATGTTCAGGCTCCAGAGGGAATCTGTCTTCTTTGGTTACAAAATCCAAGTTTAACCCATGACCGTGGAGCTGGCTGCGTGGTAATTGCTGGAAAAATCTGCAATTGTGTAGCCCCGCTGTCTCACCACCTGAGATTGGGTGCAAAGTGGGTACAGCAAGTTCACTTAACCTACTGCCCTACATGTCCAGTACTTTCTCCATTTTCTTATGTACCTTAAAAGTGTCTAATAAAAATATTTTACTTAATGTTTCCTCATATATAGGTCTCAAAGCATGGCTAATGGGAAACAGATGATGGGAGCACAAGCAAGCTCATTTTATATATATAAGAAGTAGCTTTCAGAAAAGAGATTGAATTCTTGTGAATGGGATTGGTTTAATTACACCGCAGACTTTGATCCTATTCACAATTCCAGTGTGAATTTGGGCAAAACTTCATGGAAATGGTACAATTACAGACAAAAATAAAATAAGAAAAGGTGTTTCAGGGCTGCAGTAGAACATCTCTGAGTGAAGAAGATGCTATTAGATGGGGTGCACAGGCCATACCTGTGTACCAGCATACCACCCTTTTTTACTGCAAAGTCCACATAGTGCATATTCTGGTCATGTAAACAAGGCCTTCAGAAAACAAGAGTGCAATATCAATTCACAAGGATCAAAACAAAAAACAAACAAAAAATAGTGTACTAACACTGTGTTACATGTGTTACATTTGTCACTGGCATTTTTAAGGAATTTAGCCTTTCTTTTCCCACTACTCCACACTGCATTTCACTTTCCCTAGTAGTACTATATTAATGATAATAAATGTATTGCAGCAGTAGCACAGCTAAGCCCACATCCCCCAGCCACCACTCCTTGCTGTTAAGGGCATCAGACAAACACCAGGTTAATGCCTGCTGCGTTCCCTTTGACAGGCTGCTGAACTCCGGGGTAGCTACAAATGGCATTGATGAATTCCCACCACGTGCTCCATGTGCGCAATGGAAATTCTCACCTATGATCCTATTTCCCTTTCAAATAAGGTGCACAGCACCATCAGGGCGCATGAATGAGGATCACAGAGGCTGTAGTTTGGAGCCTACAGGTCTGCTCATCTTGAAAGTTGCTGGAGTGTAATAACTTCTAACTTAGCTGAAGGCAGGAGCGGCCCGGGTACGTGCCAGGTCACAGTGAGCTGACATTCACCACCGAAGAATTTACACACTGGACAGCACTGTTTTCTAAGGAGCTGAGCCATGAACCTTTCCGTTCATCACACGCTGTTGTTTGCATTTAAATACATAGCATGTAGCACTTCCCTCTGTGGAACACACAGACCCATTCACCTGTTCAGCCCTCTACTGCTATTCCTCATTTTGAACTTTAGTAATAGGGGATCAAAGTTCACCCTGGATTCGGGACAGACTTACGTCTGTAGAGGACTCAAACCACACATTCTGAATTCCATCTACATTACAAGAGGATAACTGACTGGTTACCAATTCCAGAAGGCAGAAACAGCTTCTTTTTCTTTTTCTTTTTCTTTTTTTCTTACAGCTTTCTAAAAGCTGGTTCTTGCTTATCCTCTTCATGGCTCAAACACAAATTTAAGACCCTGGTTCCTTGTATTTATACATTGGCAGTAAACCCCAAAACCTGGGCAATAGCAAGCTTTATTGCTATCTCTGCCTCTCATATAGCTACATTAAAGTTGTGCTGAATATTAAGTATCATAATTTGGAAGCACAGAAGAAATAACATCTGTTGTAACCTGAAATACCAAAAGTAGGCCTTTTCATTCCATGCCAGTCAGGAAACTAATAACATATGTGCAGAATGCATTTCATATATGGCAGTGACATATTTGCAAAACATGCAAATTATAGTTTCGTCCTTTGACCATTTGTATTCTTGACCATTAGTCCAACTGCTTCCATTCCTTTTAATGCTAATTCCTAAGCAAATGTAAGCAAGTGACTACAAACAAAGGAAAATTCAGAAGTTGTAGGGATATTTCACCAGTACTCTACTAACGTAGCAAATCTTTTACATCACTAAGAAGGAAACAGAGTTGGTATAAATTATACACTGAACTCTAACCAGAAAGTGCAACAGGCTATTATAAAACTGAGTTCTTATTTCAGCAAATCAAGAAATCAAGACAATTTAATCAAAAAAGCTCCAGATTTCACCAGAATTTAGCAGTCCATATTGGAAATATGATTAATTTAGACTAATTTAGTTTGAATAGGTTCAAGAACACAAACATGCTTTTAAGCTCACCAGTTTTAATTTGTTGGTGTTATAATACAAGGGGACTAAAAGATCTCAAAATCTGGATGTTAATTAAAAAAGCTCTGAGCGCTAGAAATCATAGAGTCTTTTATTAGTACTATTTTAGAGGTAAATTGTCACTTGCAGAGCTTCTCAATTTTGATCCATCCACAACAACAGAAGTAAGTAGTTAAAATTAATGTTTTGAATCACTGACTACGATGTAGTTGCTGTCGTTTTGGTGCTCTGTTGCAGATTAAAAAGACCAGAAATGGATTCATTCCAGGCAATTCTAACATTACTGTATGTGCAGAACAATTCTGGACAGATAAACTATTTCTAATAGATCATAATGAGCTACCTTCTTAATTTATCCCAACCAGATATTATTAAAAAAAAAAAAAAAATCTGTCCAAGGTTTTAATTATTAAGAAATGTTTTGACAAAATGGGGTAGGTGATTAATTCAGCTAATGTAGTCACAGATTGTCTATGTAACTTCATATATAAGAAATAAGGCAAATTTTCAATTCAAATTTCAAAGCAGAAAGAAAGCAATAATATCACTCTGTATGATAGAGCCTGCAACATTTTATATCAAATTGGCTAGCAAGAACATAAAAGGCACGCAGTCATTCATGTACTTTTCAGTGTCCATTTAACTTCCTTTTCTGCAGCCCACTTTCTTACAAAGTAAAAAATATTCTGCTGGACAGCCAGAAAAGAAAACGAGAGGCGTTGTCTAACATTTCAGGCTGCAGCCCGAGCAGTAACAATGCAAGTTTCTTGGCACATAAAAATACTCACCTCCAAGGTGCCAGGTTGGTGACTTTCTGATCTCAGCTATTCCTACTGACATTACATGCGTGGCTCCTTATTGTGAAGGGATACGTATTTGATTGGTAAATATAATTATCATCTAGGAATTAAACAGAAATTACAAGCCTACATGGCTCTCTGGCTAAGATACAGCAGTAATCAGTGCTTTCAGCTTTCCTGAGGTTGCATTTGATTTTACTGATTTTAGGACATGGGGCAATTTTTTTTTTAAATTTTGCTAGATAATGATTCCTAAAAAATTCTTGTTACACGTTCTGTGTTGTATCTCAGCTCTGAGATCGAGGTGCATATGGCAAAGCAAGCCACTTGATCATTTACTCCGTGGAAAGTCCAAATTCCTCAAAGAAAACGGTGAAATAAGAATTTGTAGGGTGTTAAATAAAAATCTGTGACATCTCTCCCAGTGACTGCTTGTGCTTGCAACTTGATAACTATTTCTTAGCTTGTTCTTTCCCTTATTATTTACTCACTATAGGCAGCATTCTCAGAGATTCAAAAGGCTGTGTATCTGTTCTGCCTCAAAAACCCATTCTGAAGTGTGCACCTGAGGTGCAAAAGGGAAGCAAATACAAGATTTATTTTCTTGCAGTAAAATAATTAACAGTATTTTTCTTCTCTGTTAAAGCCTAATTTGAAAAGAGAGCAAACTAGAAAATAACACCGATTGTTGTCAAGCTAGAGCTGACCTTCAGTCTAGCCCTCTGTTCCTAGCAATAGCAAATACCAGAAATTTCAAATTATGCTTTTTTGCAATCCCATTTCCAAAAACAGAGGCACACTTGTGCCAGAAAGGAGTACACCTAAAAAAACCTATCATTTCTAATATTAATCATATTAGTTAAAATTAGAATTGTCTCCATTTTATATCGTTTGTTGTGATAAAATCAATCTGCAGTGGAGAACACCTTACAGTAACATACAAGCCAGGAATTCAGTGATTGCCATAGGTTCGTTTTTCTAGATATTGCAAGAAAAACTGGCAAAATAATCTGTACACTTAGATGCATCAAACACTACATTTGGGGGTTTTTTTGTCCAAAGCTATGTAAAGAAAAAAATATAGACCATACAAATGTACGAACTTCTAACATAAAACCTACTGCAGAAAAATGTTTTACAGTAAAGGAGCATCAGAACAAAAAATTATGACAACTGCCTTTGCTAGAACGTGGAAGCACGGAGAGTTGCTTCCTGTAGGTTTGAATGACTTAAATAAATATGAAAGTACTGGTTATCTGAAGGCAAGACAAGGATATGTGTATAGGTATGTGCCAAGATATGTCTGTGTCAAGTGAGAAGCGCAAAAGAATTGTTCAACATTGCAGAATAACTGAATAAAGTCTCTGACACTGTAGTAGCTTCTGGAAATTCCAATAGGGTAATTTGTGTCCTGCATTTGGCTGAAGGAGGAAGAAATATTTTGAAGTCAATTTAATGCATGTGCCAGGTGCTTGGATTAGAAATTCTGAAGGATGAAGTCCAAAGCACAGAGCGGCATTGCTGTCCCATATATTCTGTCTCATTCTGAAGGTTATGCTTTCTTTAGAGGCACGAGTGTAATTTAATCCCCATGTTCATTCAGCTCCTGGCTCAAAGCCCATGGAATCGGAAAGAGAATTATCTCACCAATTGCAGCGGGCTGCAGTGTCATCCTTCTGTCACTTGACCTGGTCCTGCGAGCCATTTCTCTTGTGAATGATTCTGAGGGAGATGTTCTAGAACTGCACAATTTGGCTTCTTTTTCAAGACCGGGACAGCAAAGAAGTGCTGTGTCTAGACGTGGATATGTGTCCACTAGAAAGACCCCCAAGACATTTCTCACTCATGACAGTACTAAAAACCTACCTTTGTCTTGAGTCCTCTCAAGCCTTGTCTGAAATGTTTGCTTTTTTCCTTGCTCAGTTAATGCTGCCCTTTCAACATGTTTGCTTTCTTAATGCAGGAGACATTTCTGTATCTTTGAAACTATTTGGATTGTCTAATGCCACTTGTCGGGTCAGTCAGAGCACTGTGTGCAGGACTGTCTCCAAACAAAGCTAAGTGTTGTTAAGAAAAATCAAACCTCAGTGTCTCTCATCAGACACAGAGGAATAAAATCGTCCAGTTCTATTTTAAATTTTGCCAGTACTTTACCAGGACTGTATCGTTAATTTATTTTTCTAATTTAAATGAAGTGAAAAATGTAACACATGGACAAGACTGGAAATATCTCTGTTAGATATTAAATCAGGGGGAAAGAAATCCAACTTATTGAAGAATGCCGTCATTCACAAAAGAAAAATTATAATGCATAGGTTTTTTTCTTGGTCCTAAGCAGTACCAAGTTCTTTACTGATTGGAATAATTAATGGTTGTAATATTTTCCTAAGGACAACGGGAGGAAACCACATTGTGGCTGTAACATGAATAATTGCTTTCCTACATTTACTTACTTTCTGCAGTAATAAATGCACATAAGGCTCAGCGTAAGAATTTCACAATTTCTGATCAAGCTGATTTGAATTAAGTCCACCATGCTAACCTTTTCAATAGAACTTTACAATATACTATAAAACTGTTGTTTAAACAATTCTTCCCATAATTACCACCAATAAATGATACCTTTTTATTGCCATTAGAACACTCTTAGTTACCAGTTTCCAGAGATTGCTGCAGTAACCTGTACATAACTTTGTGCTATGCTGTTAATAGCTGCATGTAGGTTTTCTTTTTAGAATTCTGAAACTGGAAAGCTTTAAGAAAACATGCAAAATGCTGAGGATACACGTAAGTGAAATATTTAATGTCCATCATTCATAAAAGTTACATTGTTTACATAGGGTTCATTAGTATATAATAAAAATGTCATCTTAATGAAAGATTTTCTGGCAAGTCTTTTATATGTTAATTTGTTTAACATATGCTTTGGCTATACAGCTAAATAGGAATATATTTTAAAAAACTTTCTGCAAATAGTTGCTTAACAGTTACAAAACCTCATTACTAAGAATTGGTTATTGTTACACTTGCTTGTTGGCTTGTAAAAATCATCTGTGATTTGGACTGGGAATCCTAGGACCAACTTTATGTAGCAAACTTGCTCATTGCATAGTGACCATGTAAACAGCTCAGGGACCCACAAATTACATCCTTGTACTCTGAAGTCACTGTGTAAAGTATACACTGTACTGCTCATGTTTTCTTATATTAATGAAGAATTTGGGGATTGTTTTATTGTTGATGCTGAGGGGATTTTTTTTATTTTTAAAACAAGTCAGTTTTATACAAGTTTAAAAATTTTTCAAATTAACACCAAAGGAAATAATTTTACACTGTGCAATAGTATTGCTACCTCATTCTTTTTGATTTTAGATATATATATATATCTATATCTATATATATATATAGATATAGATATATAATATTGGAACTGCACTGTACTGCTTCCTTTCAAAAGAAAAGTTTAAATTAGTTGGAACAATTAGCTATGTGTTTACATAAAGTTAACTATGTTTGCATCAAATAAAATGTTTATTAATGAAAGGTATTATACAAGAAACATCAAAGAGAAATTCATCATACAGAAATGTACACTATATGTGACAGATGGAAAAGTGCATGCAGAGTTGTCTCATTTTTTAAAAATTAATTCAGAAACAATAGTACTAAAGTTACTGGGTTTTGATTCCTATGATCTCGGATGAGTGAAAGTTCTCCTTGAATTTACAAAAATCCATTTAACAGATATGACTAGTACACATTAGCAAGCAAGTGGAATGAATGCACTCAGATTTTATTTTACAAGTACTTGTGCTTGACAAATGTGATTTTTTTTTTAAAAAAAAGAAAAGGTTTCTTCGAATATGGGCTGGGTAGATTGTTGCCAGGTTGCTCTGGTTTTATACATAGGTTCTCTAAATTTGTTTTTGATACCACACAATTTGTTGAAGCCTTCAGTTCTGTTAATTAGACACCATAAAATAACGTATGTTTTGTTAACATTCAGGAAATGACATCGAGTCTTTAATTTTTATTTTTTGGCTCAATAGATTTTTAAATGTATGATTATCATAACCTAATATTGTCTTTGTCTTCACTGCAGTGGATTTCCGATCAAACTTTTCCCCTTCTTTTAATACTTTAGGGAATTTTCAAACGTCGGGATGTTTGGCTGTAATGCCCCATGATTTGTTCTCCCTGAAAGAAATCATAGTGACAATTTATTAAACTACAGAGCAACCTGGCTTTTCGGGGTCTGCAATTCTATTTTGTGCTCAATATACCTAGCATTAAATCTTGATTCATTTCATCATACTATTTAGGTTATATTTGTCATGCAATTACTTTAGCTCCTAGTTTTCTGGCTCTTTTAGAGGGCTAAGACAGGGTTTCAGTATCAAATCAGTGGGGCATTACTTTGCATGTTCAAAAAAGGAGGTTAAAAGGCTAAAATCTAAATTGCACCAGCACTAGCATATACATTGAATATGAAGAAATTGAAAACCTAAGAAGGAACTGTACTTTAAAGTATTTAAAAGCCTGTGTTTCTGTGTTTAATACCAATTGTTCATAGGTACTGTAAAGGCAAAGAGACACACGGGTACTTGTAGACCTTAAATTTAAAAAAAAAGAAACCAAAAACCCGCAAAAAACCCAACCTCCCCCCACCCCGAAAAAGAAAATAAAACAATAAAAAAACTGATGGGAAATAAAACTCCTTAGATTCAAAATGGTTTATTCACACAAATTTAATAGGATATATCACAATTGTTTGGTCCATAAATATTTAGGGGAAATAGTTTCTATACAATGCATTTATCAATAAACAAAGAAACATGGACAATTTTGCTAGACCACTTACTGTACTATAAACACGAAGCTCAATATATAAGATTATTGGATTTATCAACTATATCTGAAAGAGTGCACAACTGCTTTCTATGACATGTTTGTCCCCTCTAACAGGATACACCATAAAAAGAGTTTCAGAAATAAGAGGTAAAACAGTACAAAACTAGTGAGGTGTCAAAAGGGCTTAAAACAGTTAATTTAACAAACAACACATATATCCTGATTTTTCACAAACTTACTCCCAAGGTATATCATAAGGCACATAGTAGAACTGAGTTTTAATTAGTCTACTTAATAAAGTAGATCTCTAGTACCATATATTGTTCTGTCAAAGAACAAAATTTATAAGTATCAATATTTTTACCTGTAAAAGTGTATTAATAAAGATCTCAGCCTTACCAAGGTCTTTTGGTCTGGTTAGTGGTAAATGCCCATAAGGTAATAGAAATAGGAAAAGTCAAGATTCAATATCCGTAGAAGATGATAACCATACTTGCTAAATATATAATGGCAAACACACCTTTCTTCTATTACAGTGTTAACATCTCTTCCGTCATCTTTTTTAAAAATAAGCTACTTTTCTGTGCTAATTTTCTAAAAACCCTGAGCAAAAATTACAATAATGCACTTTAATGTGGGCAGTGAACTGTCAATATGTAACCACACATTTATACAGCCAAAAAGGACACCTTTAAAATATATTAAATAGCCACTTTGACCACCAAAAAGAGATTTGATGGTGCCTAAAAAGTGGGGTATATGTGCAAAGTTATTCTTAACAATCCACTAAAAGCAAGACATAGATCTTGACTGGTTTTTGTTTGTTTTTGTTTCTGAGACTCTCCACAATCTAATTGGTGTTCAACTACAATAAAAGGATACAAATGAACATTCACCACTGCCCAGACCATTCAGACTTTTAGCTTAAATAAAACTAAAAAAAAGAAAGATCACTATTGTAAACTAAGAAATGTATTCAGATCAGCATCCACAAGGCTTCTGAGTTTATCGGCTTTGAAGTTATTCACTGCCAATTCCTGGTTTTGTATGATTTTTCTAACATTTTCTTCTTTTATACAAAGTTTAAAAAGTTAAAGTATATGTTAGAGATATTAATGAACTAAAGATTTTAAGTTCCTGTGTTAAACAAAGTGTCTGATACAATCTCAGGAAACATCTAAAGAAAATTCAAAATAGTAATTAATAAATTGTACTGGATTTTTTTTTCCTTAAACATCTTAATAAATTATATTTTGCTTATTTCCATTTTCCCTGGGGAAAAAAAAAAAAAAAAAGGTAGGATTTATCAATCCTCATTTGAATAGTACACATGCATGTGCCTTCTCAAAAATTATTTTTCTGCTCACTAAAGTAACTGGGCTTTTCCTGTTTGCTTTGAAGTTACGGCATCGAAGCCATGCGGCCAACTGCAATTTTTATCTTTTTTTTTATTCCAAAAATTCAGAGCTGCTTGTCTGACAAAAATGAAAACCCCTCCCTAGGCAAACATTTCAGATCAGTAGGACTCTCCATTGCATTGTTACTCTGCTATTGTTCCTTGAACGACATCCTTATAGGAATGAGCTCACTCTGGAGGGCTTTTTCCGGATCTCGCCTCCTTAATGTGGGGCACAAATTTGGAGACCACAGCCTGGTCCTGCCATCCTCACCCACACGTGCTCTCATCACTCTGTCTCTCTCCAAGTGTTCCATCCAGACATGGCTTTCAGTGGTGGCCAAGGACGTCCCAGCTGGGTGCAGGAGTGGCAGAGGAGGGTTTAGCTATGCCAGTGAGACTCCCCAGTGCTCAGGGAGGAGCAGGCTTGTGACTGCTGCGTTAGGAAAGAGCACTGGTGCTCCCAGTCTGACTCTTTCCGTGGTTAGTTTAATTCGTTTTGTATTTATTTTTCAGCATTCCAAAAAAATAAATGGCACAAAACTTTTGGATGCATTATGAAAGTAAACTTAAATTTGGGGGTTCTTAAATGCTGTAAGTGAACATACAGTCCTGAAGCCGCATTCTATTCGGCTATAATTAAAATGGTTTTTATCTGGTTATCAGGGAAGAATAGAATCTTCTTTTTTTGGTGGGGGGGGATAACAATCAATTTTTTTCAAGGTTCTGGAAATAAGTAACATACAATTTTAAGAGGCACTTATTAGAATGATTCATCACCTTCTCTTCAGTCATTTGATAAATTTAAAGAATTTGAGTACAATTTACCAACAATAAATGTTTGTATATTATAGCCACATATTCAAACTCATTTGCCAGGTGGCTGCAGATGCTACACATCAAGCTGTTTATTTTCCCAAATAGTTTGTGGGTTTGTTTGTTTGTTTTTAAAAAAGGCTCGAAAATAATAATAATTATAATAATTATAATAATAATAATAATGAAGAGTAAGAATTTTAAAAAAAAAAAAATGAACTGTTAGAAAAGGTTCGTTAAGGTAGTTTGTGAGGGGCTCCCGGATTCGTGGCTGTCCAAGTTAGAGGTCACTGATGTCACTACAGTGATAGTGGGATTGGTCAGGTCTGTTAAAGTGGTCGCAGTGCCGGGTGGAGTGAGTGCGCCGCTGTCTGCTGAGGGCGGTGCCGGGAGCGAGGTGCCGTCAGCTTTATCGACACCCCCATTCTCCTGCCGCAAAAGGTTCCTTCTGAATTTGGCTCTTGCGTTTTGAAACCAAACCTGCAAACCAATCCCAATGGATTTCTTTACCGATGCTTGTTTTGCTTTGCTTATTTTTTTTTTTTTGTCTTTGCTCTTGCTTTTTAAATTCATTTTTGAAGTTCGGTTTTGTGTGGCACATCACCTGAGTCATTCTATAGCTTTTCTTGCTACTGGTGGTACTGACTCTCCACGTACAGGCCCGGTGCTACAGGTGCTTACAGCCCTCAGAGAGCAGCCTTGAGAAAAAATCTGCTCGCTCACTCACAACTCTCTTGATGGCCACGTAGTGTTTCTTGGGTTGGGCAGCTTTGGGGTCAAGACACATAAAGATTGAGGCAAAGGGTGAGCGAGCACATTTTTGCCGAGGCTGAAAGCTTGCCTTGATTAGTTGAAAAAGCTGAAGAGGAAGGAGGAGTAATTACACCATCCCTATCTTACAGATTGTTGATATGGGTCATCTGGTCTTTCTGTTCTGTAAGGTTCACCAGCAGTGTTTGAGGTGACATGTAACACGGACAAGGAATTGCTGCTAATAGATTCTCCTTCTACCTCACTCACTGCCCTTCTTTGGCACTCTGCATGTAATACACACCTCCTTTTAACTTCACTGAGCTATCACAGACCATATAGGGATTTTTAACATAATTTGCTAGGCTGTCCTTCACAGGGAAGTGCCTTTTGACTATACAAGCCCTTAAGGAAAACAGTTGTCTAGCAAGCATTGAGAGGGGAAGCCAGCTGGTCCTGGAGGATCATATTGGTCAAAGCTCACTTCAAAGGCATCGGGGATCTGCTTACTTAGGGGCCACATTAACTCCTTCAGGGAGCCCAAAGGCTTCACCCATAAAATCAGCAGATTCTCCACCCCTGTCCTTCGAGCAGTCACCACAGAGAGATCACCGACCCCAGGATATCTACTGGGTGGGTGGACTCTGAAGACATTTTCTTCATGGTGAGGATGCAGCTAATCATAACACAGTTTAGTGTTTGGCTGCCTTGGGGGGCAGTAAGGCACACATTTGGCACTTCTGCCATACCCCTCTGCACACCCACTAGGGACGCACCCAGCAAAAGTATTTCTATGCAAATTGCCATCGTTACACATAAGGGAAAGGCTATTGACTAGCAGGGGAAAAATCTGTCAAGCCTGTGATGTGGCTTCTTACCTGCAGAACTCTCTTGGTCAGGCCTGTTTTCTGGGCAAGCTGCTTGAGGTCCTTGGCATCTGGGTTGTGGTTGATAGCAAAGTAGGACTTCATGGTACGAAGCTGGTGGTGTTTGAAGGAGGTACGCATGCGCTTTGTTTTCTGGGATGGGGGATAAGGCTGCTGGTCTCTGTCCAGGTGATCTGCCTCATTCTCATTACAACCTGTGGAATTAATCACGTGGAACAAGGAGTTAGTGGCCATGCATCATGTGGGATAAATGAATCAAGGCAAGAATCGGGAGGGAGGGAGGGAGGAAGGAAGGAAGGAAGGAAGGAAGGAAGGAAGGAAGGAAGGAAGGAAGGAAATTCCCCAGAGATCTGTTAGGAGCCATTNAAGGAAGGAAGGAAGGAAGGAAGGAAGGAAGGAAGGAAGGAAGGACTGACTAAGATGGTACAAGGAGAAGTACAGATGTGATAATTAATGAAAGCAAAAGAGATCCAGAATATTATAATTTCCTATCCTTTTCCTATGTCCCCCAGGCCTGTACCTACTAAGGGCAAACTTCAAAAGTTCTCTCTCCTTTGGCATTTATTTCAAACAAGTCTTTTCCCTGTGGGGATGGTTTTGCTTTGGGCGCTCAAAGAGTCATTTGAAATCTCATTGAGATTTTGAAATCTTACTCATTGAAACATTCTTAGCTTGAGAGAAGAGTAAAGGTCAAACCAGCATTTTGAATGTTCCTGAGCTTTTCCCCCAAATTACAAACACCTATAAAAAGAGATGTACAGCAGGAAAGTTTGTTATGACAGTTCATCAAGAAAGCTGAGGTTTTTGCTGATAAAATAAATGCTCTTAGACTCTGCCTGGGAGTTTATCTGGACTGCTCAAAGTCCTTCATCTGTAAAACATATCCAGGAAGCAGTTGCATCGAGACTTGATCCAGTCCCCAGTCCCAATCAGCAGTGGGTCTGAGTGGGTTTAGGATATTTTTACAAGCAAGCAGCTAGGGGCTCAAAACTTGAGTTTCTCTGCTTTCCCTGATTCAGTATTTTCAATGTGTCTGTGAAAGATAAGTTTGTTTCAGATTACACTTTTATGCGACATCATGACTTCATACTGGAGAAAGAAATTAAAGTATTAGCAAAAAGAAAAGTAAGAAATGCATCTGTGCTTTTCTTTTCACCTTAAACAAAAGGGTTAGCAATTTCTAGGATCTCATTTTATAAAGAGAGTTCAGTCACACAGGAGAAAATGAACGGTGCCATCATAGCCGGGAATATTAATTAAAGAAGAGCTAATTAAAAATGTTTCAGAATGTCTGAAAATTAAGACTGAGTTTCATTAGTTGCTCATTTTGATTTTTGCACTGTTTTCCAATAGTTGCTGGATTATTTGCAAGGCCTGGCTGATCCCCATTCCTAATTGAGAGAGAGAGAGAGAGAGAGAAAGAGAGGAGAAAGAGGGAAAGCACACAATATAGAGAGACTGATGTCTGCAGTGCTGAAAACAGAGGCAAAGCAACTTGAAACCACAAGGAAATAAAAAGCTTCATGAAGGTGTTTTCTCTTTTGAATTATAAGACAAGTCAACATGAACAGATGCTGGTAAGTCAACACTTTGACAGAAATCAGGTGAATATTTAATTATAGCTAGCTTTGCTCCTAGTCTTGGTAAGAAGTATATCTGTACTTTCAAACAAAGTAAGCTGACACTTCTGAAAAGACCAGGAGTTGAAAGTTGCCTTAAAAACAATTTCAGACCAGATTTGGAATGTATTTACTACTTGTTTTCACAAGCAATCACACTGCCTTCAGTCAAACTGCGTGGGCTGTAACTTATGAGCTGACATAAATCAGAGTACCAGAATTCAGTCCTCAGGTTAACTTCAGAGTTGCAAGCTGCTTGTTTGTGTTGTTTTCCTGGGGCTGCTCAGGCTTACAGCAGCAACACAAACTTCCTCAGACTACTCTGTCCTGCTTACTGCCTTTATTTCTGTGCTCTGCTCTTTTTTTCCTTTCTCTCTTTCTCTCTCTCT
>VWZN01015825.1:406401-418913 GCA_013396955.1 Regulus satrapa | reverse complement strand
GCTTTGTTGCCAACGATCCAAACAATTCCCCCCCACCCCCCCAATAATTTTAGTTATTTATTAATAGATGAGCAGATGGACTTTAGTTTATGTTTTTCCTCTGATCATTCTAAACTAGATTGTAAGAATGTGGTGTTACTCAACAGGAGAAAATGCAAAAGCAAAAAAAGCTGCCACAACTAAGGAACAGGGGGATTAACTGATTTTGGTTAAACTGCCAACAGGTAATTCTTCTTTAGAAGAATAGGAGCAGCTAGATAAAATCATTTGCCTTCCTTAAAGAAAATCGGGCATTATCATAGTTTCTTTAGTGGTATGTCTGCCTTTGTACATAAACCAAATGTGAAGTTCCCTTTAAACAAAGTTTATTTTAAACTGATAATGGTGAAAACAAAAGTCTGTTTATGTATTTCTCCTTTTATTCCTGGAAGATATTCAAAATACAGATTGTTCATGTTTCAGTAGATTCCCCTTAATGAGTGCTATGGTTTATCTCTCCATTTCCCCAGTTTATTGGAACAGGTGCAGTGTCTGCCATCTGTGCCAGCCCCGTGCTCTACCAACAAACAAAGTGTTGTTTTGGTTCACTGGATTTAAAAGTCTCCTGAGAGTAAAGAAATGAAAGAGAAGGAATTTAGAAAGTGCCTAGTGAAGGAAAGGCACTTCAAGTAATGTGCTTTGTCACTCAAGTCTTCCCGTAAATTACCTCAAACCATTTCTAAACGGTTTGAAAAATATTATGCGTGGGGGATTAAGTTTCTGTTGCATCTTGGAGGTTCCACGCTATTCTTTCTCATCTCTGTCTTACCACAGTAGCTTCCAAGTTAGAGTATTTTGCTGTCAGGTTGAATTAGATTTTACAGGAGTAAAAAACTCTTTTCTCCTTCTCTTAAAGTGGAAGAGCTGCAAATTTTCTTTGTTTTGTTTTGGTTTTTTACCCAGTGCTTCTGCTTCCACCTCATTTAAGAGATACTGCAAATAGCCATCCAAGTTTAAACAAGATTATGTTGTAATTAGACAGACAAACTCATAATTATTTAAGGGCTAAACCAACAACAACAACCCTTTCAGGTTCATTTTGACAGTGTTTATCCAGTGTATCTGGAAAGGCTTACAATTAAAGTGCCTGAAGGGTGGGGATGAGATTTTTCAGCATGCAGTCAGTGCTATCGGGTCCACCTGGCCTGGGAAACTATGCAGGCTTTGTAGTAGAGAAAATCCCTTAACTTAGATCTTCATGGCAAGCTCTTAAAAGCTACCTTCCTTTAAAGAAAAACCAGCAAGGAAGAGGAGGGGAGAGGGAAGGCAGCGATAATTAAAGCGAGCGGGAGCTGTGTCTGTGGTGGGGGAGCACATGGTGCTGGGATGCAGAGCATCACCCCAGGAGGTTTGCCCTGCTGCTCACCAGTGCCTTTCAAACGAGCACAAAGGTTCCTCTGGTCCTGTACAGCCTCGCAGCGAGGCTGGGCTGAATCCCACCTCCACTGATGCCACCCCCAAAATCCTCAGCTGCAGCAGCCTGGCCCCAGGCCACCCCGGCAGGGCAGTCAGCAGCCCAGAGCATCCCAGGAGCTGGCAAGGGGGGCTGTGCCCTGCCTGGGGGGATGGAAACCAGCCTGGGGGGATGGAAACCAGCCTGAGCTTTGCCTCTGGCACCGGAGCCCCTGGGCCAAACCTTGCCTTTGGCCACCACCGCCTTGCCCTGGCACTGGTGGGGCTGCCTGGGCTTTCCCCATTGTTCTTCCCACAGCTCAGTGGCTGTAATGCTTTTGAAAAGAGAACACTAAAGCTCTGGGAGAAGTACTAAAAATGCTTGTAGAATAAGACAGTATCAGTAGCTGGGAGTTTGAATTCTGATGGAGAGGAGAGTTTCTGCCTTGGTCGGATTTCCCTGTGTCAGTACCTGGAACACCCATTGGCTGAAGTGAGTCCTTTGGCACCACGAAGGAAAGCAAATTCAGGTCTGTCATTTAGATGGAAAATTAGAAATTACTGTAATTTAGAAATTGTGAATTCTGGTGCTTACATTTGAGCACTGTTCTTTTGTATCCATAAGATAATTATCTGTAGTGCCATGAATGATAACCAGTCATCACTAAGAGGAATCCATTCCTAATCATATTTGTTCTACCCACAAGCTGCTCTTCCCTTGGTTCTCAAGGTTAAAACTTATTGCTTCTTCCATCACTAAAAATATTCTGAACAATTTAATCTTGCTACTTTTATTTGTTTATTACTCTGCAGTTATTGTAATCCCACAGGGACTTTTTAGATGTTAATAAAGAGTACTGCACATCACTTTTCCTGAAGCTTGTGTGGCACTATAAACATCATGCTGAGTTTAAGTTCCCCTTTCTGACCGTATCCTTAAAAAATCCAGCATTTTTAAGAGAATGGAGGGGATTTTTTTCCTTTTCTTTTTAACAAAAAGAAATAAAAGAGGAAAAAAATTAGAAGTAACTTTAGCCTCAATCTGCCAGCTACATAAAGCAGTAAATGTTCAGTTGAGGCAGGGAAAAACCAGAACTACTAGAGACCGGTTGTTTCCTTTTGGAGGAAACAATAAATGTGCCCACTTGTATTTTAACAGCATTACTACTGGGCCCCCTAATTACACAAATATACTTGTAATAAACTGCAGGAGAGAAGAACTGAAGAAGATTCATCCATCACAGATCTTTCTCCTCAGCTCAAAAAGAAACTTTTGGGTAACCACTCTTAAATCTTGGCCCGGATCAGGAGACGAAGATATTTCAGCACTATGTGATGAATCATTTGTCTCCTGAGACAGGTGAAAAAGAGAAACAAATCAGACATTTGGTGTAAAACTTCTCTCATTGGTGTGGACACCACTTTGACCTCTGAATACAATAGTTCCCGCAATCCGTGGCACGCACTGTAATCAAATTCCCAGAATATTAGAGTCCATATCCACAGAAATCTCTGGCTGTTCTGCTGCATTAAAGCCTGACACAGGGAAACACAGAAATGCACGGAAGAATCCAGAACGATGCAGAAACACACTCAAGCAAACCCCAAATATTTCTTCAGCAAAGAGCAAACTGTCCTTTTGCTCATTAGCCCACGGCTGTGAGATGAGAGCTGCCTCCCTGAGAGCCCTGCCGAGGAGGAGGCTCAATCTGAGCCAGCGTGTCTGGCACACTTTCCTCCCTGGGCTGGCAGTTGAGGTGGAGCAGAGCCTGGCAGGAGCAGGACACGGAGCTGCAGAAGAGTGCTCTGTGCTCCTGCTCCTTCAGAGGTGCTTTCCCAAAGCCCACACACTCATTTCTGGGCTGTTTTTGCCAGTTGCCAGCTGCGCTCCCTTCCGTTCGCACCAAACCCACGTGAGGACACCGGGGTGCATTTCAGCAGCTGATCTTCTACCCCTGGACTGCAACTGCAAAACTGCGTTTGAAGGCACACAAAAGCCAAAACAAAACAGAAAATGCTGTTGTTAGGGGCTGACTCAGGAGGCCTGGATGGCCCAGCCCTAGCGAGAGGCTCAGGAATCCAGCAGGGCTATGGTATGCAGGGCTAGGTGCTGCTGATGTCACTGATGGGCTTATCTTGTACTGAAAGAAAATTCCTCTCCTATAATAGGGATCGTGGGTGGGAATTAAACTGCAAATAAATCTTTGCCTCACCTTCAGATGCCGTTATGCCTGGGGCATGGGCCACCAACGTTTAGAGTGTAAAGGGGACAGACACGTGCACACGCTCTGTACGTGAATATATCATGTTTATCTTCCCAAGGACATTCCTGAAATAACAGTTTAGACTTGCCATCACTCGGAGACACTAACATTTTACATCTGCAAACAGGAGTGTATGTGGATGTCAGCGACCCACGGGTCTTTAATGTTCACAGCTCTCAGGGCTGTATAGAGTTAATAAAGAACAAACAGCCGCCTGCCTATTTCTCAATAAAATAAATGTGTTGCACAGCAAATATTCCTAGAAAGCAAGAAGCTCCCATGCATAAGCTATGAGTCCCATCACAGGCTAAAGGGCAGTGAGAGGATGAGTGGTGCTGGCACTGGGGGTCATTCCAGGCAGTGACCTCCTCTCCAGGTCCTGTGTCCCAAACCCAGTGCCCCACCTGAGCTCTCCTCTCTTGGCAGCACACAGGAAACATGATGATCTCAGAGAAAAATGTGAACTGGGTCACAAAGTCACCCTTGCATGAGGAAGGGAACTCCACAGTGCCTTTGTAAGCAGTAACTGAAGTTTCTAATGGTTATTTTCCAAAACATCCCTCCAAATACTTCATTTCTGCCTAATAATGATAAACTGTGTTAATACCTCTGGACCTCCCGCATACAGAGCACCTGAGAAAGAGGCAATGGCTGTAACAGCCTGGGTGCAAGGAGAGCACTGCTCTGGCAGGGATTTCCCCTCTGGGGCAGCAGGACCTTTCCCCTCAATAGTTTGTTGTCCCCTAATCTCCCAGCCCTCGCCTGGCCCAGAGCTGCAGATGTTTGTTAGTGCACAGACAAGCTCGAAAGGCCCAGCTGCTCAGTGGTCTTGGGGCACAGCTCAGTGTGTACATTCCAAGCTGAGATTTTGCTGATCACAATCAAAGGCTGAGATCCTTATCTGATGGCCTCGTGCCTGATATCGGCTGCTAATTTTGTAATATCCCACAAACTGCTCTCTCAACAGCACCAGACTCTGGGATTTCCAGCTGAGAAATCCAGCAAGTTGCACGGCTTGAAACCTGGGGAACTGGTTTTTAATTATTTTCCTTTTATCCCAATAAACCACAAGAAAGGCTGGATCCCCTGGGACTGCTGCCGTGCTCCTCCCAGGGAGCCTGTGCAGGTGTAGGCCCACACTCCTGCAGCGTTTGGGGGGGATGCTGGAATTGTTGTGGCAATACAATATGAAAGGGGGATTAATTAGATTTATGCTGTTTACTCGGGCAGCCGTTCTGTAGACGAAAGGAAGTCCAATGCAAATGAAATGAAAAAGCCAATGTCCAGCCAGTGCTCCACTCGTGTCCCTCAGCACAGCCAGTGCAGAAACGGGCACATTCCTCTGGCAAAAATGAGGCATGTGAAGATTCCACCAGCTGAGCTTTCTCTTTCAAGTGTTGCCAGTAGATGCACAGTATATACATGTGCTTTTAAAAGACTTTTATTTTGAACTCAAGATGTGAATCTATGGCATTAAGAAAAGCAGAACAATCTTTTATTTAGCTGCACCTGCACCTTAATGCCTAATGAGTTTAGTCTGATGGAATCCAGACCTCAGGAAGGATTATAAATTCTCATTTGATTTCATTTACTTCTAAAATACCTTAAACCAGCTGTACCAGTCCAGAATCCAGTCCTTCTTTCTCTATCACTTTTCCAAGTGTTGAATCTTTCGCTGTCATAAGTAACTTAATGCTATATAATGGTATTGTAACAGTAATAAAAAAACAAAGAGCAGCTTGAAAAAAATAATGTAGTAGAAGATAATTAGCATTTATGCTTAAAAGCATCAGATAATGAGCACAACTTTCATAAAGTTCTTTTGGCCCTTGAGAGAAGATTTGGATCTCACTCTCCAGACACCAAAGGTACCTTTGGTCATTTCTGGCTGTTTTGCACAAACACATCAGAGATGCTCAGGCAGTGGTCCCCCCAAAATTACTGACTCAGGCTGTTTATTATGAGTAGTATTTAATTTATCAAATACATTTAAAGACCTATTACTTTGCCCAAGTGTAAATACTGGACTGCAAGGGAAAAATTTGATCCTGTTACATCTCTGCACGATCGAATCATTGCGTTGAAGAGTTATTATAACATGATTTTGATTTTAATTTGTGACTCCTCTGCTCCCAGCAGGCTCCCATCTTCCTGCAAGTCCTCCCCCCGTGGGCTTTTTTCCCTGTTTTAGGTTTCCCTGTAGCAGTCTCTCACACTGCCTCTTATCTCTCCTGGCTGAACACTCTTTATTTCTGACTAGATCTGCTCAGCCACTTGTCTCTCCTTCCTTGGGCCTGGGGATGTTTCCATTTGCTCAGTGCTGTGTGTACAGGCAGTCAGGGCAGGCTGCTGGTTTTCGCATCAGTGATATTTTGAGAGCTGCTCGGTCTCAGAGCAGGTTGCAGGAAGCACCTTGGGCCCCATTTGTCGAGTGTCTGGGCTGGGGGATTGTTTTTCTCAGTAAACCTTACTGCCACTTAACTTTTCTCCCTCTTTGTGCCCTGCAGCCTCTTCCCCCTTGAGCCACCCATCACCCTCCTGCTTTCTCCTCCTCCAGACCTGCCCTTTTCTGTGCTGTGGCTGCCACCTCAGCCTGATCCTCATCACAATTCCTCCCGGATGCCACTGTCTCCATGACCCTTGGATGCACTGGCAAGACGCCTGACTTGCAATTCACACCTTACAGGGGCACAGCTTTCCTGGGAACATGTTCCCAGGCCAGATCCGGCTCCCTGATTCCACAGGGTCAGGGCAGCAGCCTTGCTGTCCCCTGGGTGACAAAGAGCCAGTGAGCAGGGGTGATGTAGCCTCTGGATCTCTGCTCAGAGAGGGGGAAAAGAAAAACGTATTCCTGCATCTTCACACACCTCCCACAGCTGCACGCAGAGGATTTAGGGGATGTGTCAGACAGCAGCATGCCTCTGCTCCCACGCTGTGCAGACAAGAAGGCAGGAGCAATGGGGAGCTTCTGCCTGTCCTTTTGCTCTCTGCTGAGTTTGGGTTCATCCTGCTCCCAGTGCCTGTGTGAGAGCTTAGGGCATCTCTGATGGCCACAACACTGGCCAGTTGAGGGAACGCAGGAGGAGCCACAATTTGCAGCACCACCACAGTGCCCAGCTTGTCTCTCTGGAAAGCAAGGTTTTGGGAATGGGAGAGCTGCTGGGCTGAATCCCCAGGTCAGCACTGTCCTGGGTTCCCCCTTTGCTGTAAAGGAGGAAGAGAAACAAGATTGGAGGGCCTGGAGAGGGAGGCCCTGCAGGAGATTTCCTTAGGGTGAATTCCAGCAGGATGAAGGTAGAAATAGAGGGAGTTTGTCAAAAGGAACAACTTCATGAACTCCCTTTTTTTTTTCCTTTTCCCTGTCACCCCCTCTGAATTCTCCATTCCCTCACACCACTCAAATCCCACAGCAATCCTCAGTGCCTTACAGCAGCTGCAGATGGATTGCAGCTCCATGTGCTGCTGCGTTTCACGTGACAGGGCTGTGAATAAGGTATTCTGCAGAAACACAACTCTTCCCTGCTTATTTAACTTTGCTTTCCCCAGATACACATGCGGACACAGCAAACAGCACCAGGAGTCACACCACCATCGGTCTGTTTACTATTAGGAGAGTTTCGTGTTCGCAGAGCAGTCCCACGTGTAAATTTTTCACAGTACCTTTCATCTCGTCTGGCTCTGCTTTCAGCACAGAAACCACAGCCTAAGCGGGCACCCATCAGGGTACACTCGGCAAAGAAAATGGATTACCTGTGCACAACCTGCCCAGATACTTCATGGATGTTCCTTCAAAAGAAATGGTTTTACCATCCAGCATTGCCTTAAAGCATCTGCAGAGAGATCCCAGCAGGGAATGTCTCTGAATTCCGACGGGAGCGGGCACGACTCTCTCCGTCCTTCCCTTCCCAACGCCTGTTTCCCCCTTTGCCGCCCACCATACTTGGGAATTTGTAACTTAAAAGACTCCTGGGTGGCACATGGGGTGAGAGGATGTGACTCACAGCATCCTCTGGTCCCCACTCCACATTCCAGGCTGGCTGGGGAAGCAGGTGGCTCCCGCAGCACAGCTCGGACGCGCGGCCTGAGGCGGGCACAGCACTAACCCCAACACCCACTGAGATACACCAGGAAGGGAGAAACACCACTTTCTGTCCTGAGCAGCCCTCACTAGCTGAAGTTTGACTTAGTCAGGAAGAACTTGCTGCTGTTTGGGAGATAATTAAACCCATCTTCCCTCGCCCGGCTGTTTGCACACGCACAATGATACCATTGTTCAGAGTCATGCAACACATATGCTGACATTAAAGTGTTTAATCTTGTAGTACAGTATTCCATTATTTTTTGGACATCTGTACACGATAGAAAGGCTATGTATTAAGGGATTTGTTGACAAAGAAATGGCTAATGCTGATGCATGTGTGGACTGAAAGGATCTTTCCAAGTTGTGTTCTGCAGCAGGGAGGCTGCTGCTTCCCAGGCCTGAAGCCTGGCACAGATGTGATATGCACTGTTGCTATTACCACTTTTCAATTTATAACAAGGAGTCAGTGTTTAGAAGAATTTTGGAAGCTCCCTGCTGGGTTTGTGGCTAGGTGGTCTTGCTGGCAATACCAGCTCCATGCTGAAAGCTGAAAAGATGAAGTGATGGCTAAAGGGAGAATATTAACTCCAGAGGGGTTTTTTTTTATTCCCCCTTTCGAAGCAAAAATGCTTACCCCAGATCACTTTGCAGAGTGAACACTAAAGAATTTCCAACCTCTGGGTTTGGGGATCAGGATTTATGGAGCCTGGTTTTCATCTTCTTTGAAATTAATGCATTAGTCCTGCTCTCCACCCATGGATGGGGCAGGACTTTGCCCTGGCACACACTGAATTTACCATGTAAGAAACAGTTTATCGCCTTCTCCTCCCTCTGCCAGGCTGTAAAATGGGTCCATGAGCCGGGAGCAGCTGGGTGCAGGCTCCCTTCTGCTCTGCCTTGGCTCAAAGCAGCCCCTTCAGCAAAGGGCACTCAGAGACAAGGTATCAGGACAGGGCTTGGACAGGTGAGCCCCCAAATATCTGGGGGTGCTGAGCCTGTGGCTCAAGGACGGGCCGTGTTTTCAGAAGTGGCAGGATGGCAGCAATCCTGGGTGATGGGATGCACTAATGAGTTATAGAAAAACCACAGGCTGTTTTTCTAGTAAGCTTATCTCACAGATCAAAATCTGGGCTTCTCCAAAAGCCTGCACTAGCTTCTAGATGACTGGGAGAGTCAACTTTTCCATGTAAAAGGCCCTCCAAATACTGTTTTTATCACTCTTGCAAAAAAATTTAAAAATATATCCCATCACACACCCCAGGACCTTTTGCTCTAGTCCATTTATAGAACTCCCAAATTATATTCGTCAACTATTTCTTCAAATATTTCTGTAACTGCTGCTTTAGCTGCCTAATGTCAGCATGTAAATCATGAAGCCGAGAGAATGAAACAAATGAAAACCAATCACAGGATTTTGCATTCCCAAATTCTTGCCATTATAAATTTCCTGCCACTGCCCCTGTAACTCTTGCTGTCAAGCACAATGAGGAGGGAAACATGTGCCTTTGCAGACTGTGGCCTGGCATGACATTCTTGCAATAATCTTTATTCTGGTGCCCCTTTTCCTCAGAAAAATATAAGGACTGACCTCGCATTTCTTGCTCAGTCAGGCGTCCTGCTGAGCCCAGTGGGCTCTCGCAGCTCAGAGACAGCTGGATCCTTCCCCTAATTGATTTCCTCCTTCTCCAACCTCAGCAGCAGAAGGAGAAAAAGCCCCAACTTTCATAAGTGCCATGGTTTTATCCACCAATTTAGAGACAAAGAAGCGCAATTTATAGAGGGAACATTTAATGCCTGTTAATTAGAAGCCCATCGAGAGGTCTCGAATTTGGCATCCCGAAAATTTACGGCTGGATTTCACAAGCAGCACAAGCCCCGAGCCCAGGGGTGGCCCCGGGCTCCCTCCTGCCCTGCTGGGAGGTCCCTGCTCCTCCTGCCCTGCTGGGACTGCACAGGACCCACCCAAAAGCTCATCTGGGGAAAGCAGAATTTTTTTCCAGTTGAATGCACTTCCCAAGGGAGACAGGAGGGCGAGGCAGGAGACAGGAGTGGAGCTTCCCTTTGGGAAGCGGGAGGAGGCACAGGCTGGAAGGGCCGGTGGGGCTCAGGTGGAGCTGCTCCCAGGGCAGCTGGTTTCTGGGAATCTCTGCACTGAAATGGTTCAGAGCTTCTGAAGCTTTGGCTTCCGTCTCGGGGGGTGACGATGGAGGGAAATAAAGGTACATTTTCTTGGAAAAGTCAGTGACGAGTTTGCACGGCTGGATGTGCCAGGTGTGTCAGTGGGAGCTGGGCTTGCTCTGCAGTGGAAACCCTGAGGCTGGGATCAAGCTGCTGGGTCTCGGGACAACCCACACCGCCCTCCGCCACCTCTGAACAAACAGTGCCCATTTTCTGCTGCTCCTTTTTGTGGAGAGAAAGCAGATAAAGATGTTCCTGACCTCTAAACTCACCACACAGGCACACTCTGAAAACCTTTTAGAGGTTAATGCCAGAGTGTGGCAGATTTGTTTTTTTGGCATCTGAATCTCTGAGGGGTTTCTCAGACAACTGCAGATGGCTCAGCAGCAGCCTGGCTGAGGCTGAGGCGAGGGGGTGTTGTCTTTTGGAATCTATTTTTCTTTGACTTATCTTTCAGTCTCAGGAATTCAGGACCTTTAATCTATTTGAGATTAAAGTCCTTTACAAATCCCTTCTGGCCTTTTTTGGGAGTGAAGAAGTTACAGACACCCTACTGCACATTCTTCTGGTGCCTTTTTCCATTGTAAATGAGAAACAAGTAGCTCTAATTGTTGTAAGCACTACAATAAATGAGACAACTGCTCTCAAAGTGCCTTATAAAAACAATTAACATGTTATCAGGTGAAAGTGTTAACAAGAAAATTGAAGTTTTTACTTGTTTATATATTCAAAGCATATTCTAAGTGCATCACCAAATGTACCCGGGAGGAAGAGGTGTGGAATTATCAAAGCTTTCCCAGTTTGGCAACCTGAGAATGGAATCTATTCATCTGATGTTGAGTTTCTTTCTGAAAAGCATTTTTTTTTTTTTTTGCATCTTCACAAAACAAGAGAGTAAAAATACCTAAGCAGGGAGATTTGCCTCCCATGAAATCCATTGAAATTAGTGAAAATATTTTCTGCTGACACTAACCCAGAGGACCAACCAGAGTTTGCAGAATTAGCTCAGGTTGGTTTGCACTTGCCAGCAGAGCTTTCCAAAGGAGCTGCAAAGAGCTGGGATGCTTCTTTCTGATCTCAGCATACTTTGCTGTGAAAATGACCAAGTGTGGGATCAGTTTATGCTTCCAGCTTTATGCTGATGGGTCATTTGCTTTGGAAGTTTGGGTACCTGGCGTGCTAAGTCAGGACCACAAGGCTTTCTGTCCAATGTTATTTTGTGGGTACTGGCTTTAGCTGTATTGCTCCAAGTACTAAATATCAACAGCTGCACTTTTTCATCCCTCTATGCTACTGTTTTTATTTTCTGTATCTTCAGCACATGTCAGAACAAGCACCCAGTATTTGTTGATATTTTATCTCGAGCTTTCCCATATTTTTAGATCTGATACCTGGCTACTTCACACCTGAGCACATGTATCCATCCTGTTTTCTTTTAACCGTCCCTGCCAGTTGCACAACTTCATCCTGCCCCCTCTTGCATCACCATCAGGCCACAAGAGATGCTTGGAGAGACAAAGGACTTGAGAGAGCTGGGAGCCCTGTGTGTATCAGATGGAGCAGCACTCAGATCCTGCTCAGATAGGCAAGGCCTGCTTTTCAAAGGTGTTGCTGATCTGACTTGCATATTTGTGACAGGCGTGGCCAAGTTACCGATAACCACCGGCCTGAGATATTCTTTGGTTTGGCTGCATCGCCCTAATTGTCCCCCCACGATTTTTGGTGTCTTGCTTATTTTCTCATGCGTCTGATGTCCTCCTCCATTCCACAGCTCTCACCTCCCATGGTCTCCACCTTTCCCAAGGACTATGCCAGAGGGAGTGTCTGATGATCCTCATCCACCACAGCTCCAATTAACAGCCACACTCACCGTGCCAAGGGTTGTTTTACACCAGCAGATTCTGAGCCCTGTGTTAAATCGGGCCAGAATCAGTCTGCAGTGGCTGTGCCTCCAAAGTGCAATACTTTTAAGAATGCATCACCTGCCAGTGACTTTGGATTGTTTTTTAAGGAGAGGAAATGCACCGTTTTCCCACAGTCAAGGCACATAGTCTGTTTCATAGCAGAATTATTTTTCAAGGGTGTTCTTCCTTTTCCTATTTTACAACCTTTGATTGCACATCCAGAGCTTTGGCTTCCTCTCCAAGCAGCTGCCTTGCCAAAGCATTTGAATTGTGAGCTGGAATTTCCAATGTTTGAAATTAGCAGCTGGGCTAAAACCATTCACCAAAGCCTTTGGGTAGTAGATTTGTGAGAACTATGAGCCTGGGACAGAGATGAGTTGAAGTTCTGTGGGCAGAAGGGCTGTGAAGCATATCCAGCAAATACTCAAAACTCTTGATGTCTTTTAAGAGAGCGTTTAACATTAATTTAACGTTAATGGCTGACAAACAGCTGCGACTCAAGAGTGACCAGAAGTGGTCATTGTGTCAATAGGGACCACGGATTTTATAAATCTAATGGAGAAGCTGCAGTCACGTCCAAAGAGTGGCAGCAACTCTCTTGATTCTTTCAGTGAACACTTACATACCACTATTCCCCCCTGCCTTTTTTTTTTT
>VWZN01015825.1:365366-406388 GCA_013396955.1 Regulus satrapa | reverse complement strand
TTTTTTTTTTTTTTTTTTTTTTTTTTTTTTTTTTTTTAAGCTCTCCCCCCCACTCTCCCCCTTCCAACTCTTCAGGTAATTAACTGGAAATGACCCAGTTGCAGCACTGTCAAAGGTCTAACACCCATCAAACCCAGGAAACTCAGGCTCCTTGAATGCTCCCCTGCTTACCCCGCGCTGTTGTGCTTAAGGTATTAGGGGCTCTACAAAAAGTGCTTGATCAGATATACTGTACCATATGTTCCCAAATACCAGCACACAGCAGCATGACTTAGGGATAGGATTTCAGCCTTCATAATGAAGAGTCTTGCTTTTACGAGTTCGAGTCAGACCCTTAACGTTATTTTAACATAGATTTTGGTGTTTAATTATGTAATAAGATTTACTGCAGTCATCTAACAGATGTTGATTCAGGGTCAGTGTTTCTCATAAATTAGTTCTGAAAGGATTTGTTACTTCTGGGTCAGCAGATAGGTCCAGAGTGCAAAGAAAAAGGGGAAAAACAATAAACACTGAGTTGAAGGGTTTCTTGGGATTCTTTCTTCAGTTACATATCCACATATTTTCATGATCTTAATGACTATAGCCACAGGAATGTTTGCTTTAACACTAAAGATGGCTCAGGCCAAAACCCTATATCCAAACATCTGCAAAGCATGGGAAAGTTCAAACTTTGGGGCTCTTTATTTTATGACCCTGGCCGTTAATTTTTCATACTAACATGACACATTTTTTTTCTAGGGCTCAGCAGTGGGAATTGCTGTGAACTTCAGCAGCACCCCAAAAAGGTTCATCTCCATGTGCTTGTTGTCAGACCTTGTGTATAAAGTGCAGCTAAAGACCAGTGTTGGTTGATGTAGTTGTCATCACACACGTACTGAAAAACTGCACCCACCTTCCTCTGGAAATTCAGCCTTCCCATGTCTTTGGAAGCAAATTGTGTTTGTACATCCTACTGCTAACAGCTGCAACCAAACCCACATGGCATTATACTCATTCTTCTACATTTGTGGTTAGAGGAGTGATTCCATATTAAAGGATTTTTTTTCTTTCCCTTTTAATTTAGCTGCAGATAAATTCCTTTAAAACTGAAATTACACTCTTTATATCTTATTCTATTAGGAGTACTTTGGAGGAAAGGGATTGGGGCACATTTAACAGTGTTGCTAGCACGTGCAGGGCAGTTGTAGCCTGCCAAGTCTTTTATGAACACTGGTGAATATTCACAATATTCCTCCACGTCGGGGTATGAGAGTAAATGTTGTCCCTGAGATATTTTAGTGGGGGTGCAACAGAGACCGTTCAACATATAAAACCGGTTGCAAAACTTAATCACCTTCGTCTTGGGAAGTTTAGAGGTTTCATACCTTAAAAAACCAAACCAAAACAAAACTCCTCTAAGATGAATCCCAGCTATGAGTAAGAGCTCTGAAGCATTTCCCTGAGCAGCAATCACACAGTGGCAAACTGGACTCCTCACAGAAGGGATGTGAGAGAGGAGGAAGAGTCCATGGCCAACGGCTGAGGCTCGGCCAGCAGAGCAGGGCTGAACCTGCTCCGTGCCTGGCCACAGCCCTGTTCCCAGAGCACCCCACGCTCTGCCCTGCCCGGGGACCCCCGGCTGCTGCTGCTCCGTGATGCTGCCACGCGGAGCTGCGCGTTTCAACAGCGCTCTCCAGACCCGGGCTCCAAACTCCTCTTTTTCAGGAGTAATTCCCTTTAAGTCAATGGATTTACACAATGGATTTGCTGCTGCCAGAAGAAAAATCGGGCCTGTAGAAAGACACACATTCTTTGCCAAGGAAATCTCAGAGCTAACTACTTGAATTGTGCAGTCAAGCTGCAGAGAGGTCAAGTGGACAGACGACAGGACTGGGACATATAGGAAGTCCCTGGTTCAAACCTCAGCTCTTAAAATGTCATGTGTTGTGACCTTGGGCGAGTCAGTTCATCCCCTCATACCTCCATTTCCCCCTTTTCCTTTGTCTGACTTGTCTGTTCAGTTTGGAATTTGTTCCAAGAAGAGTGCCTCGCCTCATGTGTTGGGCTGGGGCACTGACACCTCTCCTCCCCCTCGCTGGAGGACTGACTGAAGCCTTTGTTTCCTCCCACCACTGACCCCCTGCTGCCATAGCCACAAGCAGGGTTACACGGGACCACCGGCTGTCCATCAGGGGACAGGCAGACCTGTCCCCCTGTGGGATAGCACACGTCCCTACACCGGCCTGGGAGGAGCTAGCACTTGCTATTGCACAGTCAGGGTTGGGAGGTGGAAGAAAGTCCTCACTTTGAGCAGTTGCTTCACAGCCCCCCTCACTAGAGATCCTTTAAAATGAAAGCTTTGACCCTACGGAGTGGAGGCACGAGCTTGTGATGAGTTCAGCTGGCACCAAATGTGGGTCACGGGCATGAAAAGCCTCAAGGGCTGGCGTTTGCATCTATAGAGTGTGGGCATGTGTGTGTGTGGTTGTCAGAAGCAGAGCCGGGCCAAGAACCAGCACTCCTGAAAAGCCCCATCTGTTTGTCTCAGCTCCTTCCCACAGCAGCTCGGTCGTTATCGGTGGCAAATGTCCAGAGTCACTTGTCAAGCACAAAGCTGCCAAAAATCATTAAAACACAATGGCCCCCTGTACCAGCCAACTGTAAAACCGTTCCAAAGGCAGCCTGATAAACACATATATGCCTGTAATAGCCCCGACAGGGGCAGGCATTTCCTATGTGCTTTAACGACCTGAGCGCCCGTGAGATGCTGCCCCCAGATATTCCTGCCCCTTGCTGTTGTGGCACCTTGCGAGGGGAAGGGGGGCAAAGCAGGCGGCTCATGGGCTGTTTTCTGTTCCAGTGGAGCACGACAGAGAGTTCCACCACCAGCGCTGCCACTACCGAGAGTTCAGGTTCGACCTCTCGCGGATCCCCGAGGGCGAGGCGGTGACGGCGGCCGAGTTCAGGATTTACAAGGATTACATCCGCGAGCGCTTCGACAACGAAACCTTCCAGATCAGCGTCTACCAGGTCCTGCAGGAGCACCCAGGAAGGTGAGGGACCCGCGGGGAGAGCCAGCTGAGAGCACAAGCACGGCTTGATCCTGCAGAGAGCCTTCCAGAGGTCTCGGTGCCATCAGCAGGAGTGATGACACCGGGGCTGTGCAGGGGATCTCAGCCGATGCTGGCACACGGCTCCGTGGGTTGTGACGTGGGGACAGGTGGCTGAGAGCATCCCCAGCCCCAGGGAGCATCCCCAGCACTCCTGCCCTGGCCTCTGGGAGCACTCAGTAGCCTGGTCGTGAGCTAGTACAGAAAAACCATCCTAAAGCTGTCAGAAAATGATAATATTTCAAGATTTCTGGAAGCACTTCCTCCTGCCTCTGATGAGTCCTGAGGTGGCAAACCCAAATGCTTCCTTTGGAGTTGTAACTTAATTACTAGCCCTTATTATCAAAGGCGTTCGAGCTCCCTAATTCACAAAGACAAATGACACCATGCTTTTTATATTGGCTGATTGTTTTGCATGTGCAAAACTACAAGATGAGCTATTGAATCCCTTCCAAGCAATTATTAACGTATGCCAAGCTCCCTGACAAATCCTCCAGGGAACTTGAATAAGAACATATGTTCAATTTTCTCATCTGGTTTTAGTTCCAATTAATCAGCAATCCCAAACCACTTATCAAAGGCACTTAGTTTCATTTGTACATATTTCTTTCACATACAAATCCTACCAAAAGTGAGATTGCATTTATTTACCTGAAAAGTATTTACAATCACATTCTAGTCAGAAGTTATTCTTTAGGACTACTAAATATGGGCTAATAATACAACAGTCCTAATTTAGGTTTATGAAAAGAGAAACACTAGGGATTTAAAAAGTGAAAAGTCCAAAAGGGTAAGAAAAAAAGTATAGTCAGGACTCTGGCTTTATAGTTTTATAAGAGCTAATAAAAATGCAGAAAAAAATTGAAATATGTCAGGAAACCCTGTCAATTTTTCTTTAATGGTGAGAATTTCTACTGGCTTTGCTGAATGGTAAAATATTTAACCACTGCTGTTTTCTTCTGCATCTGAAATACTGATTTTATAGCTTAAAACTCACAGTTCTCCTGGCGTTTCTAATGATGCAATTATTTGCAGTGTTTGGGGACTGTGCTAAAATGAATCTATTTTTATCAAACAGTGGCAATTAAAACTGTGCATTTTAGCCAGGTCTTCCTTAAAGGAGAAGGCAACAAGCCAGGACTGTGTGCAGTTCCTGTTAGATGTCCTGCTTACTCTAAGCATCTCAGTTTATTCCCATTCCAGAGGCAGCAGCCTCCCTTTGCTGCATTTCTCAAGCAGATAATTTAGGTATAAGCCTGCAGGGATGACTTTCCAGTCTTGGGAAGAGCAGAATGTGTAGATGTGTTGGCAGAGGAGGAGGCACCAACCTGTGTGCCAGGGCCTTGGGGAACTGCCAGGAACCTGCTCTTGAGTAAATGACCTTCCTCGTCAGATGCCAGGGAAGTTCTCCCTCAGGTCCTGGTGAGTGAGCTGCCCACTAGGAGCCTTGCTGACAGAGTCAGAATGACATCTGGCATCTTAGTTTTACATCCAAAAGTTTGTTATGACTTTGTTTAGGGAGGATGGGAAGGTACTCCTGGGGACAGTTGTGTGGGGAGCTGCAAATGCTTCTGCAAACTCTCTCCTCCATTAATTCCTAATCCTAAAGGAAAAAAAAAATATATGCGAAGGGTGGGCATATACATCAAGCAACTGTCTGGAAGAGGTGAGGAATCTTGCTAATTATACAGATGTTCCAGCCACAAGATCAGATGCAATTTTACTGCATCATATTCACCACAGGAACACTATTTTAAATGGGTGTTCATGCATATTCCCCTTTTTGCATATATTTTGGCACAGGCTATGGCGAGTTTTGACCAGTTCATCCTGAAAAAAAAAATATTCCTGTTGGTTTGAATTGACCAAAGGTAAAAATATTGTCACTAACATTTGTAAAAATATTTGCTCTTTTTCTGCATTTTTCCACTGACATTTTCCACCCGGCTCTGTCACAGCCCAGTCATCCAAGTCAGTGTGTCATTGGGCGAGGGGAGAAAGAAAACAAACTCCCTCCAGAGCTGATCAAAAAACACCCGTTCACTTTGATGCTTCCTTGGCTGTTTGTCCCATCCTGAGCCGCTGGAAAGTCAGCCCCGTCTGACGTTGTTAGCAACGAGAGCAAAACAAAGCCAAACCCTCCCCCCCACGCAGGCAGGGAAACCTCTGCTGCCTTTGGCTCTCCTTCTCTCAGGGCTTGCCTGCTGACACAGAAGCTCTGCTGGAGTTGCCTTTGGAGGTCTGAAATGAGGGATTCTCCAGGCTGGTGCTGGACACAGAGCTCCTGCCAGGGGCAGCTCAGCATCATCTCGCACACAGCAGAGAGCAGGAAATCTCCCAGAGCCATGGAATGGCACAGGGTGAGCTGCACAGCTCAGGCTGAGGGCGGCTGGAGAGGTTTTCCTCTGTGAGATGTGCTGAAGGCAGGATTTTCAGCTGAACAGCAGATGAGCCTCCAGTTTGGAGGGTGTGATGGTGCCCTCAGTTCACATAAAGCAGAGGTAGGAGCAGTTCAGCAGTTAATGACTTCACGAGTTCAGACAGGTTGGAGGCATCTAACCAGCAACATCTCTTGTGTGCACTTCGCTGTCAGTGAAAAATACAGGCTCAGGTGTTTCCAGAGCAACAGCTGCACCCCCGGCAGACTGTCCCCAAAATCCTCAACAGCACAAACATTGACAGGGTGGAAACTCTCCCCAGTCCACCTGCCCAGCGAGACAACCCTGGCGTAAAAATGAGAGCCCAGCCCTGTCCTTTGCAGCAGAGGAGATGTCACTTGACTTTGGACTACTAGAAATCATATCCCTGTCAGACCGAGGATATTATTGCAGGTGCTTGCAGGAAATCAGGCTAAATGATCAAATATTCTTTCTGACTTTTCAAAATCTTTTGTTGCAAGGTAAACTCTTCAAACAGGCAAGGTGTCCTTGATAAAAAGGCATGCACAGCATTCTTTGGGCACACAGCATCACTTATCCACTTTAGGCAAACAAGTACATTCATGAACAAAAATGTCCCAAATATCACGAAGGCTGATGATATTTTAACTGCTTTGACATGTCTCACAGCTTTCGAGTGCATAGCTCAAAGTCCAGTGACTCATGTCCAACTTCTGCTCGGGCTCCGTGGCTCACTCACCCAAAAGCCTGGGAAGAGGTTTTGCAAAGCCTGTGACTGACTTGGGATGGGTGAGAGCCGCAGGACGTCCAGCACACGTTTGTGGTGACAAACCCTTCCCAGTGGGAGCTGGAGGTGGCCACTGTGAAGCCAGGTCTGCTCAAGTCTCCTCCCTCCTGGAAGAGGAGGGAGAGCAAAGCAGACCCCAGGGCTCAGCCAGGGCATCCACCTCGGTTTATTAACCTGAAGCTGCAGGAAAAATGCAGACTGTAGAGCTGCCCTAAAGCTCAGAGCTCGGTCCTGCTCTTCTGTCTGCACCTTTTGAAGCTGAAATGCCCCATCCCCGTTCCATCTCCTATTTCGTTGGACTCAGTACTTGCACTGCAGAGTGAATCCCAAACCCTTTGAAGTCCATGGGAGTTTTGTTACTGGAGGGAATAAAACCAGGTACTTGACCAGCCTTTGGTAATTGAAATGTAGTTGTTACATGTTCACTTTGTGGCCATTATGGATTTCACGGGCTTCAAAGGCAGTGATTTGAATGCTCATGTTACCAGCCCCACAGAAAAATCAGATCTTACAGGATGCATTCCTGGGTTTGACTTGCAGCTGGAACGCTTTAGCTTGGGCTTCAAACTACACCAAAACCTGAGCCCCTCTCCAGACCCCTTTCTGCCGTTCGCTGGAGTCTGGCTCCATGTTGTGGGTTGGAACATGTAATTCTAGTACCTAAGAGAGGCTCAGGCCCACCCAACCCATACAGCAGATGTGCCTTCTTTTGGGAGCTTTTTGAAATGTGATTGTTCTGAGGATGGTGCAGCACGGCACAGTTTGATTTAATGGTGTGCCCCAGCACCATGACAGTATCTATAAATGCTGACAATAACTTTGATTATGACTTTTTTTAATCTGCAACTCAGTTGATAACTACATTTATCTCTCTCAGCAAGTAGCAAGAGAACTTGAGCACATAGATCCTGCAGCTCCCCAAGAGCAGAGCTGTATCTGTTTTTGTCCTTCAGACCATTCCTAAAAGCCACTGCAGCCTGCAAAACCTCTGACAAATCTTGAACTTAGCAAGGCACAACTCTTCCCAGGCACTCGAGGAGCTGCTGGAGGCATTGTGCATACCCCAGTGGGTCCTTGCTGGGTGAGTGATGCACTAGAGAACAGCCCTTCAATGCTGAGCAGAAACAGCTGTACAGAAAGTGTCAGAGATACGGGTATAACCTCATTTCTCTCAGCACTGTTTTTACAAGAGGCTTCAAGTTTAGGAAACGTTGCCTCTCAGTAACAAACTCCCATTGCCACTTATTATCAGCCTTTGAGGTCTAGTTTTTACCCTTCTCCAGCACTGTGTAAGAAAGGCAGCGCAGCTACTAGGAGTACACAAAGCAGAATTAAGGATCTGCTGCAATTTTGAAGTGAATTTCGTTTTCCCCTAGATTCAACAGAATTTACACAGACCTGTTTCACTACCAGTAGAGCCAGTTTTCATGCCAATCCTTGGAAAACACCTCTAGCAAACTGAATTCCTGCTGTGGACATCCCTTCACCTGGCAGAGCCCCCGGGCTGTGTTTGGCTGGTGGCTCCTGCCCGGGAGCTTGGGGAGAGCTTTTAAGGATAAGCAGGGGATCCCAGGGAAGGGAAGGTGTGGGAGGAGGGCTGCATCAGGTCTGTGTACAGAGGGTGTTGCAAATGTGCCAGGGAGAGGCCCAGGGAGATCCTGGGGCCCTCTCAAAGTAGGAAAGTCTGAAAAATATTTTCCTAAGCTTGTCTTTGGACAGCTGCAGCTGACTTTAAGCAATGACACCAAGCAAACTGGAATCTGGGTACGGCAGGTTTTTAATCCAAACAGATGTCTTCTAACCCCACATCTCCTCTCACCCTCCCAGGATGCCCTTTTTGCCTGCTCCTCCCTCCACCTGCTCAAACCTGGACATGAATTCCCCTTCCCCCCGAGCCAGCTCTGTCCTTGGGCTGCCTGGTGGAAAACCCACCCCGTGCCTGTGACCCAAACAGCCCCTCTAGGGCTGGAATATGAGTCAGGAGGAGAGGGCTGTGCTCCTGGCTTAGACTCTGAGGTTTTCATGCTGAATCAATGAGGATTCAACATATCCACGCCTCAAGTGTTTCCTACTTTAAAACTGAGGCAGGAGGGTTAGCCCACATTTGTGAAGCCGTTCAGAGGCCAACTGTGTGGTTACAGACACTGATAGGTTTGTAATTCCTGCCGGTATCGGGGGGATCAGGGCAGCCTGGCTGCCCCGTGTGCTCTCTGGGCTGAGGGATTGCCTGTCCCTGGCAGGGGACAGCAGGACCTGCTGCTGCCAGGACAGAGCCAGGTGAGCCGGGGCTCTGGGGCTGCTCCCAGCACACAGTGCTGGCTGGTCACAGGAGTCACCCTGTCTTACAGTGTAGTGGAAATTGCCAGGAGTCACCTTCACTGCTGCTGCCTCTCCTCTTTCCCATTTATTTTTATCCCACTTGGAAGTGCTCATTAGTGTTTACTACCACTTGTCAACCAGCAGCTTGAAATAACAGGGCTGAGGAGCAGGATGGGGACAGTGAGTGAAGAAAACAGACGTAAAAGCAGAGACTGTTTGGCAAGAGGACTGTCCTAAAATAGCGTAGACCTTACAGCACTATAGTCCATAAATGCCCAGTTTTATCTCAAGTTCTCTTGCTAATCCAGAATTTCTATCTCTCACGTTTTAATCCATGTTCTCCTCATGCCCCAACTGACCAAGGCAGGTGATTGGGGCAGATGCAGCACTTCTCAATTTTTGTATATATTTCTAATTTATGGCTTCAAACCAAACCGCATCCCAGTTTGAAAAAGTACCCCAGCAAAAAGCACAGAAGCCATACATACTATTTCTGTGAAGCTTCATGGTTGTTAATCCTTTCTCTTATTTTAGAATTGCCATGTTGCAACAATTTCCTTTATCCCACACCTTCCCTTCCCTTTCTGTTCTTGTGCTCTCTTATTTCTGTGCTCATCCCCACAATCCTCACTTCTTCCACCCCTTTTCTCTTCCACTAAATATTTGCGATCCCTTTCCTCACCACGATCAGCCCTTTGGCAGGTCAGCCCTTCCACCTCCAAAGCTCCAGCTGCTTCCCAGACACGATCTCACATGCATCCTGCCCAGCCACCCTCACGCTGCAGTACTTGTTACTCACCCCTGGGCCCAGAAAACAAGTTCACTAAGGAAGTTGCACAGACCACACAGCACTTACACGACCTGTAGACAAATTTTTGGGAGTGCTTTCTAACAGGAGGTGGCTCTCCTGTCTGGCACCGGGTGCCAGACACTACAAAAGACATCAGCAGGCAAATGCCAACTTGCTGTCTTCATCTCAGGCTCCACTGAGAGCCTGATGCTTGAGAAAACTGAGCAGAAAGCTCCAAATTTTATCACAGCTCAAAGCTCTGACACTCCCGCTGATGTCAGTTCTTTGAACGCTGAGCCATTTTGATGTGGTCTCAACAGAACATACTTGTGGTCTGGATCCAGACTTTGTAATTTATGTAACTCTAATCTAGACATTAACATTTCCATGTCCCAGCTTAATTTTTTTTGCAAAAGGAGGATCGTGTGCCTTTCCTATCTCTTGCCCTGAAAAAGGTGTGGTACAGTTTCTGAAGGAACTGAATGCAGGGCCAAGGAACCAAAGGGGTTTTTTTGCCTCCTTGGTGCAGAGCCATCATTCACATGGCTCCAGGAACATGCTCTGTGAGTGCAGAGCTGGAAGGTGAGGTAGAGGAGTGAGATGTGCACTAGAAACCTTTTCTCTTTGTGCTCAGATCTTTGTCTCACAGCTAAAACCCAAAGCTGCCTCATTAGTTAGACTTAACCAGCCCTGTCTTCTGTGACAAGTCATTAGATGGGAGCCCTCAGAATAAATGTTGTTTAAGTCTTAGCAGAAGAACATTTCTTTGCTGTGTTTACTGTGTCTTGTCCAACAAGGATATCTCGAGGGCTGGCTGCCTATTAGCTGGTGATTTAATGCTGTTTGCCTGCCTTTGGAGAGCAGGACATTCCACTTAGAGGAGGTTGTTCCTTTTGAAAAGAACGAGAGGGGTTTTTTTCGTCGGAACAGGAGCCACAATCTCAGGAGCCTCTGCTTGCAGCACGAGTGAGGTTTTGCATCCTACCCCAGCCACTGCTGGCAGGCCAGGGCGGAAAGCACTAATCCAGGAGTGCTTGGGCTCCTCCAGAGAGCATCTCACACGGGGCTTTTTTGGGGTCCAAATGTTCCACTGTGTGTGGGAAGGACATTTCCCTTCTGCGGGTCCCTTTGATCTCTCTCACTTCGGGCTTCCCCTGCAGGCCTATTGTTTGCACATTGCTGTAACTACAGGAAAACAAACGCATTATACAATTTCCCAGGCTGACTCACCCTGGTACTTGATGCCTCATGTTGTCTGGTTACCCTGATTGCATCACGTCAGCATGGGAAGTTTAAAGGCTGTTTTTTCTGACTAATAATACTGGAGTTGAGCAGTAGCTAAAAACAAAATTTTACCACGATGGCTGCTATCATCAACCTGCAAACTACAAGAGGAGAAAACCAAGCAAGCCAATTCCCCATTAACTAAACCTTGTGTGAATGATGAGTTCCAGTCAGGGGCCATGCTTAGATAATGTACTGTGTGAATATAAAATCCTTTTACTCCTGGAAACTTGGCCTCAGCCACTGGAATGAGCCAATCCATGCAGCACCCTCGTCCCTGGCTCCTCTGGGGTGTGTTTGGTTCAGGGTGCTGTAAATGGGGCGGGAGGTGTCCCACTGCCCCTGGGTGAGGATGGAACCCCAGAAATCTGTCCCCTGGTTAGAGTTCAAGCATTTTGCATTGCTGTAACTAATGTGAGAGGGGTCACCTGTCCTTTTTAACTTCAGTTTTCCTGGGAGTGCCCAGCAAAGCTGACTGAGCTCCCCACACCTGCACTGAGCTCTGCACTGCTGCACCAGGGCCCTTCCTGAGCCACCCGCTTTGGCTCCAGACATCCACTGGAACACTCCCAGAGGATCCCCTCTGCCTTGGCAAGGAAGTGCTGCAGCCAGGCCAGTTCTGATGTACTTCCACAAACCAGAACTTTGATTAAAACCGAGCTCTAATTGCACCCTCAGCAGCACTGGCTGCGTATTTGGCCATGGGGTATCCAAATCTATCCTGCTTTAGGGAGGAAACACAGAATCCTCTTCCTGCACACCTTGGGCCATGTGCTCAAGTGCTCTGCAGGAGCTCCTTTCAGAAATTTAATTTCATGTAAGGCAGCACAGTCAGAGGTGGGTCGAAACATCCCTTAGCTCACGGAGGAAAACGTCTTTTACATACTCTGGCTCAATGAGGTTGAAAGGAAAGCTAAATAGTAAAAGCATTAAAAGTACCCCTCCATTCCTGGTCTGTGTGGGACAAAAACTTCTCATTTCTTGGTATGTCAAAGGGAAAAGGATCTAAACTAAAGTAAAATGCCAACAGCTCTCCTCAGATTAATTTCTGGTCATTTGATGTTTTGTGCAAACAAGAGGCACTGTGTAAACCAAGCTAATATATATATATTTGCACCGACAAATCCATAGTGACAAAATTCATAAGGACTTTTAAAGCTTTGAGGATGTGATTAAAGGGGTTTTCAAGGATAGTTCTTCATTTAAAAGGCTATAATTACACTTGAACAAGTTATCATGTTTGTTCACTGTAGGTACAAAAGCAGCTCTTACAGGACTTGTCTAGACACTTCCACCCTGTGCCTTTGTTCTTCTTTTAAAGTAATTTTTTATAAAAGAACTGCAGCAGCATCCATTTTTAAATCTGAGTTTCATCTACTTCTTTTCTGTTAAGAGAACCTTTACAGAACCTGTACTTTCTCAAATTTTAATTTTTCAGAAATTTGCTAGGAAACATCTTGTATATCTGAAATAATTTCACCTTTCTCAAAAGAACAGAATCTCTCTATTTAGGATTTTCTGATACTATTTCTTCAGCTAGAGTAACCCAGAAGTGGCCTTAAAAAAACAAAAAACCAAAAAAACCAACCCAAACAATTAATTGAAACAAGATTGTGACCCACAGCAGTGCAGAGCTGTGACTGTGCAGAGAGTTGTTGCCTCAACCAGTTATCTGTAACCTCAGATGAGCAACTTAAAAAAAACCCAAACCCTATTACGTATGTTAATGTATGCACATCAGTGTTCCAGCTGGCTTGCACCAACACTCCAGTTATGCAGAAAGGTCAGGAAATTATGTGTGGAAAGGCTAATGAGCAGCATTGTCTGCCCAATTACCGGCTTTGCATACACAAACAGTAATTCTGCAGATCTGGGCCTGGCAAGATTTTTGAAGACGCACCAAGAGCTCGAGGTTAACTGTAAGAGCAAAGTAACCCCAAGGCACCTCAGCCCTGCTTCAACCCACCCTCTCTTTTTTGAAGAGAAGCTTCCCCTGGGGGTGCCCGGGGGGAAGGCGCCAGCCCAGCTCTGCCCATCGCTGGGATCCCAGCCCCATGCCCTGCCCATGGACGCTCCTGGAGACTCCAGGGAAACCCTGCCTAACTGGGAATTCTGCTGCTTTGTTCCAGGGATTCAGATCTGTTCCTGCTGGACTCCAGGACGATCTGGGCTGCAGAGGAAGGGTGGCTGGTGTTCGACATCACCGCGACCAGTAACCACTGGGTGGTGAATCCCCAGCACAACCTGGGGCTGCAGCTCTCGGTGGAAGGCGTCGATGGTGAGTGTCACACACCAGCAGCCACCTGGAACCCTGCTCCAGGTGTCTGATTCCCAGCCAGGGCAAGCACTAAGCGTTTAGCAATCATGTGCTGTGTTTACAGCAGGATTTTGCTGCAGGACTTTATGCTTGGGCAATCCTTGAGGCTTTAAGTGAAGTAAAATACAAAAAAAACCCAAACCAAAACAAACAAAAAAAAATCAACCCCCAAGCTTTCATTGTATCTGCTGTTACATGATCTGTAATCATGAAGCAAATGCAGTCTATTAAAAAAACCAAACATACAAAATAAATGAACTGATAGCCCTTTTCCCACTCTCCATGACTAGGCTGCCTTGCAGGGCTTCTCCAGGAAAGTGTCAGCTGTCCTTTGGCACGTTTGATTTGTGGCTGGCAAGGCCCCGCTCCTTCCTTAAAAAAAAGGATCTCAAAGCCCTTAACATAACTTGGATTTAACAGCAGCACTCAGTAGCTTGGGACAGAATAATCCTGGATATCACCTCTGCACTTCACCCAGACATCCTCTGACAGCAACAGAGAGAAATATTAAATTTTCCACTGTCACCCTCTCCTTGCCTTTTTTGCAAATCATTGGTTTAGTTCTACAGAGAAACTAATTGTCTTTTAGCAAAAATCAAATTAACCTAAAGCCCAAGATGAAGGACACACGGATGATAATCAAAGATTTGTACAAACTTATCAGGTACGGCAGTGGCAAGTTGCAGCAATAAGCAAAATGTCTCTAAGCATTTGTTTCTCTCAGCTAAGGTATATCTGGAACTCTGTCAGCATTTCATACAAAGCATTTTTATTTTAAGCTAATAACCTTCCAGTGGGAATTTAGTGTTCCTATGGGCTGAGTTTTATGGCTCCTTTTATGGGATCACTTCAAATTATAGGTTGGTGAACTTGAAGAAACCCCTCTAAAGAATGCAGCAAAAGCTAATGCTAAGCGGATTTGGGGTAAAATAATTATACATAGGACTATTTAATGCAACTTCTACACACAGATATAAAACAAAGTTAGCTGTGCTGAGCTGCTCTTGTCAGAAGCAGCTTTGCCCATTAAATCCCGATCTTTGGAGGGTCGGTGCCACACCGCGGAGTGACCCTGACCGGGCAGCAGCTCTGGCCTGCGTTAGCCTGGCTGCTGCCGGGGCTGCTGCCGGCCCCTCTCACCGGCCCCTGGTGTTTGCAGGACAAAGCATCAACCCCAAGCTGGCGGGGCTCATCGGCAGGCACGGCCCCCAGAACAAGCAGCCCTTCACCGTCGCCTTCTTCAAGGCCACCGAGGTGCACCTGCGCAGCATCCGCTCCACGGGGGGCAAGCAGAGGAGCCAGAACCGCTCCAAACCACCCAAGAACCAGGAGGCGTTCCGGGTGTCCAACATGGCAGGTACAGCGCGGCGCCCGCCGCTGCCCCTGAGGGCCCGCGCCTGCAGCTTTGGCTTCCAGACCGGGCCTTGCTCTCTTCTGGGTTTCACATTAAATACATAGAGCACTTAGAAGTGTAGAAGCTTACTTAGGAAGTTACTACGTTTCGTGTTATGTTTCATATAAATATTACTACTTCATAAGCTCCCTTCACAGGGTGAGCAGACAAAGCAATTCCTTCCCCACTGATTCTCCTTCTATGTATAGGCAATAATCAGAGTGAGCTGTGTGGTGCTATTAGGAGGTCAGAGGAAGTCCAGGGGGAGGAAAAAAAAAACAAAACAAAAACCCAACTACTCTTCCAGGCCTTTTTTGCCTTTGCACAAAAAACCAGGAGCCCATTTCATATGTGTTGAACCCAGCCATTATTTTATGAACTAAAACAGCTGAACAAAAGCCATAAGCACACCAGATGAGCAGCAACGCCTGGCTGCCTGCTGAGGGCTGTGGGGCTGGGACAGACCAACCTCACGGCCACCGTTGTCCCCTCACAGAGAACAGCAGCAGTGACCAGAGACAGGCCTGCAAGAAACACGAGCTCTACGTCAGCTTCAGGGACCTGGGGTGGCAGGTAAGGGCTGGCAGCGACCGGGCTGGGACAGGGGTGCCTTGGCACATCATTTATCAACTGCAGCAGTGAGACCCAGCCACTAAGTGGGCTTTTTAGTTTAAACCCTGAGGGGGAAGATACTGTGTGCTGCCTTTAGCGTGCTTTAGTGCTTCTGCTAAGTTGGGTACGGAAATATTTCGTGTGAGACTGGAAGCACAACATGCTCAGGTCCTCTTGAGGGGCTGTGGCCCTGCAGGTCCAATGGCAGTGCTGAAGGCACACACAGCCCTCCATTTTCATCTGCCCGGTCTTTTAGACCTGGTTAAAGACATTTTCCTTTCTGAAAGCTTGTGTCTGCATTGGGGTTTTGGGTGAAGTGATCCTTGTGGACAGCCAGGAGGACACTGCTGAATGGGTAAACACCTGGACCGAGATGTTCAGCCACTCTGTGGGCACATGTGCAATGTGGGATGTGTCCCTGCAGGAAGAGCAGGTGCCTTAGAGGCCTCTAAGAGGGCTCTAGAAAGGCCAGGGGGGAAGATTTTTATTTTGAAGGCCACTGTAACTGTGCATGGACGTATGAATGTTTAGATTTATGCGCTGGTTGGCTTTTTGTTTCACTGCATTCCTGTCTTTCTCCACAATCTGATGGCTTCCACGTAACCAAGGACTGGATCATCGCTCCGGAGGGCTATGCTGCCTATTACTGTGAAGGAGAATGTGCTTTCCCCTTGAACTCCTACATGAATGCTACAAACCATGCCATTGTACAGACACTGGTAGGTGCACCCTGTCTCCTAACGAAGGGTTACGTCTGGCAGGTGCTGCTCAGAAATAAGTTTATACACAGGAGGTTCTCCAAGCTAACATGGAAGGAAGACCTGCCTTGGCTCTTGAGGCGCCTGCAGCATCTGGTTCCACATGTCTGGATGGCCTGAATTAGGACCAGAACTGGCCCTGGCTTTGCTGCAGGCATTGGCAGGCTCACTCTGGTCTGAAAGGGCCAGATATTGTGATGGGGTTCAGTCCCACTGCACAGGAAGGAAGGAGCAAGACATGAGACCCGTTATCACCGTAAGGATCCACTCCCTGCTGCCCCCAAAAGTGGATTTGGGGTCAGTGAATCCCAAAGTTACACAGCTCAGCTCCTGTCTGAGTGAGGGTATGGGACAGGCAGAAGGCTGCCCAGGAAAGAAGAATACGGGGGAAGAGAGGGGAAAATTAAGTCCTAACATTGCTCTATTTTCATTCCCCAGGTTCACTTTATAAACCCAGAGACTGTGCCGAAACCCTGCTGTGCTCCTACACAACTCAACGCCATCTCAGTGCTCTATTTTGATGACAGCTCCAATGTTATCTTAAAAAAATACAGGAACATGGTGGTACGAGCATGTGGCTGCCACTAGATTTGTAGGAAAGAGAAGGAAGAAAGAAAAAGAAGTTATTTGTAAAAAGTGGGTTTGTGTGGCTGTGGGGAAGGGAGAAAGGTTGGTGCTCCAGCCAGGGGTTTAAAAAATTCCCAAACCATTTTAGGACCAGGCCTCTGAAAGTTCAGACAATGGAACAGTTTCTGGATCTAAAGAGGCATTTGAACACGTTTTGTTTTAGTTTATTACAGACAATGAGCTTGTAAACTGAAACAAGCCAGAGAAACCGTTTAAAACCAAATCTGCTTACAAAATTGGCTCCTACAGTACATACTTTTGCAAATGAGTCTTTCTGGAGATTGCAAACTCACCAGTGTTGATTGTGAGTAAACCAGTAATAATCTATCCAAGGTGAGACTGTGCTGTGACTAATAAGTGTGTGTAGTTCCTGTAACACGGTTTGCAATAAAATAAGTGAACAAAGTATACCTGGCGTGAACAGGTATTTTGTTAGAGAATTATTGCTTCCATCCCTCTGCTTCAGTTTCATAAGCAAAACCAAGGATGAATTATGTGCAACTTCCAGTTTTAAACTACAGTAGCAAAAGCTGGATGTGGATTGGTACAAATTCAGATTAGGCTAAGAAAACAAACCAATTGGCAAACCAAAGAACTGAAGAGAAGAGCTTCAAAGAGTGAGAATTCTGGGGTGTGCTTATTTTTTTTATCAATGAGGAAGGAAATTTCCTCTTGCAGCCAGGAAGTATTTCAATTTTCTGTGAACTTGAAACAGGAAAAAGGCAAAGTGCTGAGGAACAGGGATGAAACCTGACATTTAGGTGGGGGGCCAAAAGCAGTTACAGAGCTGTAAGTAAGGATCCTGCTGCTGTGTGGAAAATGTCCATTGGCTTCCCTGAGGGAACAAGCTTTTCCAGGAGCATGGAGACTCAAGTGCAGAAGGTGCTGTGAGTTGGGATGTACACCCAGCACCACCCAGCCTGGGAACAAGCTAGGAAACCTCCCTGGGGCCAGTGCTTCTGATAAACCCCCTTGGCTTCACCTCAAAAAGCCCCAAAACAATTCCCTTCAAGGGCCACCAAGAAGCTGGAACCAGAAGCAACAAAACATCTCCTCAAGGCTTTTCTTTTGCCTTCTTTTAAAGTCACAGGTTACACAAACATCACACAAAAGCAATTAAGGCTCAATTAAAGTTGTTGCAAAGAAGAATACAGAGTTGCAGTAACCAATCACAAACCAATTCCCCGCTTTGGCGCGCACAGAAGTAGGATTGGCAAAAATTTCACCAGGGAGATAAGAAGAAAATAATGCCCAATAAAACACCACGTCCAGCACATCCAGATCTAAATCTCCAAACTTCAAAAAGCTGAACTTCCAACAGATGGGTCCAGGACATCATAAATCCCTGGAGATGGGTCTCTGCTCGGTGAGCAGATGGGGCCGTGCAGCCACAGTGGGGACTTGGCTCCATGTCTTGCCTTAGAGGAGAGTTAGAGAAAGAAGATAAATTAAATTCTGGACTTCCCTCACTGCTCTTCTCCCTTTAAGTCACAGATCAAATCCAGACCAGATGCCTCACTTTAAAAAGAATAAGCAAAGGAAGGAAAAAACCACCCCTACTGTCTATGAAATAAATTGGAAACTTGTTTCTGATGGCCTAATTCTCATCTCATTTAAGTCAATTGGTGTTTTCCCAGCAGTTTTCTCAGTTAGCAGCATTAGGCTGATGGGAAAGGGGAAGTCCAGCCACGACATTGGTAGGTTTTGGATGGGGGCCTTGGTGAGCAGCTGCCACCTTGCCAGATGTGCCTGGCATCCCCAACATCTGCAGGAGCAGCCTGGCTGCAGCAGGCACTCCCCAGGCAGCAAACCTCCCCACGGGGAGACTCGGGGCAAACACAGGGCAGGACAGCAGCTGAAGGCAGGAGTCCACCTCTCCTGGGGCCTGCAGACAGCACCACCCACCAGAAACAGCCACAGCTGCCCTCGGGGCACCCCTGCTTTGGAGCCAGGGGTTGAGGTCACACCAGTAGGAAGCATCTCTTCACGTTGTGTACATATATTCACCAGTGCTTCTGCAAACCTTCTAAAGGAAGAAATGGTGCTGCCTAGAAAGTTAAAAGCTAACGGTGCCTGAACTTCCACTATTTAGTAGTCAAGGATTAGTTTTCTCTTGCGGGTGTTTCAGTGTTGGTGGTCACTGCGTTGGTGTATTGCATTTTTAACTTGGACCATGGTGTCTTGCTGTATAGGATTCATATATTAAATATTATGTGGGGATTGTTTCTGGTTTGGGGGTTTTCTTTGTTGCTGTTTTTAAGCATAATAACAGGATTGCTGTTGCTAGGCTCAACATCGGCTTCACTGTTTGTACATTTTTATGTAAATAGTTATCACAAGCGGAAGAAGAATTATTTATTTCCATCTCTGAATTCCTTTTCAATCACATGCAGGAAAAATGATTCTGGGTTCCTAAACACATTTGTTTCCTTATTTAAGAAGATATTTATTAACAGCTGGCAAAAATGCATACACATTTCTGGTTCTTTTCTTAGAGCAGTTGTCAGAAGCCTTTTTGTACAAACTAGTAAAATAAATCATTGCAACTTTACAAAAGATATCCCGACGACATTGTGTATCTGTGTGGTTATTCTCCTCTTATTCAAAGAACCTTTTTGGCTGGACAATGTTTCATCTTGAGCCTCTTGTTTTCATGCAGCTCAGTCTCTATGTACGGGCAAAACTGTCACATGTCATTATTTGGTGCAGTTCCTTCGGTCCAAATACAACAGGGAGGGAAGAATAGCAAAAATATGGATGTGTTTTGCAGTCTGTGCTGCAAAGATCCGTGATTGAATTATAGTGCAGCTGTCAGCAGCTGTTTCAAAGAAGCAGGGGGTAAATTAGTTCTGTTTACTGCTAACATAGTTCAGAGATTTAGTCATCCCAATAAAATTATAGAGGCACAAGAAAGGAAGAAAGAAACTCCAAAGAAACATCAGCCAAGAAGCTGACATTTTCTAATTTAGATTGTTTTAGCATATTTGAGAGATGCTGCTGGCATGAGGCTTCCTACTGTGGATACCACACTGCATTGCTATGGAGGCAGCTGAAAAAAATAATGGTCTGAATCCCTCTATTAACCGAGCATTATATCTTCAGGGCACAGCAGCAATTTCGGGGTTCTTGTTTGCTTTGAACTGTGAGCAGAGTTGTGCCAGTTTACATAGATGTATTTGCTGGGCCAGAGGATTTAATCATCAGCATTTGGGAGTTAATCTGCCATCTTCCACAAGCAATTACAAATTCATAAGTAAATTTGCTTTGTGCACTGCTCTGGGAGTCCAGTAAAGCATCAGTGGAAAGAACTTTATTGATGTAAAACAAGACCTATTCAGCTTCTGTAGGCCGGGACTAATTTTAGAAGGAGGATCCTCTGGCATTTCTCATCATGGTCCCAATTCTCTTCATTTAAGTTTAAGGGGTGGTGCCAGCAAGGGAAGGAAGAATAAAATAAATATTTTTGCTTTGCAGAGCCAGTCCTGCAGCCAACAGCAGCTTTACCACTGATTTCAACACGTCCAGCCTTATATCAGGAAATATCTGCTGGTTTCCAGCTCTGCCACAAATACCCACAACTGGCTGGATGTGCTTTGGAGCAGCTTTCCCAGCCTAGGAGCCAAAACTCCATTCCCAAGCTGGCTGCAGCCTCCCCTTGGTCTGCAGCACTCCTGTGGCTTTGTCTCCTCATCTACTGTTCTGGAAGAGGAATTCTTGACATGAATACATACACTGCCATAAACTGGCAGGGCCATAAAACCCTGCTGAACGAGCTTCCAAGCAGCTAGATTTATCTGAGTAATGACATTTTAAAGCGCATTTAAAACATTTTATAGAACAGTTATTTTAACTTCCTTTCAGGCCAAACTTTGGGGATGTTATGTTTGCTTAATTGAGCTGTTTCAGATCTGTTCCAGTACTGACAATGAGATCCTTTTGTCCTTTTGCAGGAAACTGCCTCCGTTGCTGCCAGTGTTCATATAATAAAAAATAATGATTTAAATAAGCCCTAGTGCAATTTGAAGATTCCTGATTGTTATGGAAGAGTCGGCTGTAAAGCCTAAAACCAGAGAGGGATGGCAGAGCTTGCAAAAGCACAGCCAGAGGCTGCTGGATTCAGCTCTGCCTGCATTGGGAACAGATACTTCGGCATAAAATCCCCAAAGTCTCATCCTCTGAGTTCAGAATTCACATCCTCTGTATGCTTCCATCCAAATACCCTGCTTGCTGACTTCCACTGCTGCCACAAACACATTATTCTCTGTATTCAACCTTCCTTCGGAGAGAAATTCTGCCCAATTAAGCTAAAAGGAGCCAGTTTGAAGTTTTTATTTATCAGGTAATGATTGACAAGACCTCGAGGCAAAAACTAGGAGCACTTTATACTACAGTCATTCATTACCCGAGTACAAAAGCAACACAAATGGGTTATTATGGCCACTTTGAGTTACTCTGTTTTAAATAAAAATATCTATTCCCTTTTTTCCTGCTTAATGCTGTGGAATTTGTATTCCTAAATCAGCAGCTAAGAAAGACCAGAAGTTTGGGATAACAGGTTTAACACAGTGATTTGTTTCCTACCTAGTTTTCCAAGGGTCCTTTTACCAGGTAATAGGAACAGGCTTTTAAATTTTTAATATTTGGAAAGCTGTTGCTTGGGATTGCGAGGTTTACCACTTTGGGCTAAATCTGCTGTTTTCTCCAAGAGTATCCTCTTGTATGAATTAATTCCATAAAATAAGACAACACAATCTGAAACCAGGTGAAGTTTGGCATTGTATTTAAGAGGAAAACAGGAAAAGTCATAGGCAGATTCATCAGCTTCACACTTTTATCCCCCAGTGAAAGGCACTGGGGAATGTTGGGGGAAAAAAAGGGGGTCTCAGCCTCAGCCCCACAAACCCTTTGAAGGACAACTTTGCACTTGACCAGTTCTTGCAGGCAGGGTTAAGCATTTAACCATTTGCAGGCTAAAGCTCTACATGGGGCTGCTTGAATTAACCTCGCCCTCAGAGAACTGGCTTGCTTGTCTGCAATAAAACCCAGCCCCAGGCCAGGCAGCAGTAATTTGGGGAAAGGAGCATTTGTGCCTGGCTCTGGGCAGGGTGAGTGGCTGTATCCTCTGCAAGCCCCGTGCCCGTAATTAAAACCACGCTCAGACCTTTCCCCGGGAGCTGAAGTGACTCCTGAGAGAGCAGCTCTGTGCTGCTGATAACTTGGGGCTAATGGCCTTATTTTAAGAAGCTCTTAAGAAGAAAGGAGGCGATGCCAGGAGCTCAGTGGCTCTGTTGTGCTTTAGTGTGTCAGCACCTGGGGCTCCAGCCCAGGATGTTGGGGTTGTGCTGACTTTCCAGAGCAGCACTACAGGTTTGGGATGTCACTGTGGTTGTGGAGTGCAAAAAGGGCCACAGGAGCATTTTGGTCTGGCTCCCCACCTTCCCTTCCATTTCATGACCTCTCCAATAAGGTCCAGAGTGGACAATAGCTCCAGCAGTGGCCAGACACTGATGGTGACACCAGCAGGGTGACCTTTGGCTTGGCTAATGAAGGAGAATTCCTGCAGGCTGCTGGATTTACTCCCGTGCTATTTGTTGCTGCTGTGTCAGGTGCTTCATGTAAAATATGTGGAAGCAGAGACATTGAGCGTCTGGATTCAGTTATGGAGGGTCAGAGCTCAAAGATATCATTTCTCAGGTCCCAACAATTTGAGCCGTTTTGTTCAGTGTTTGGAACAAGCTGTAGACAGGGGCAGAGCAGTCAGTGGCTCTCCATCTCTCACTTCTTCAGGCAGAAGCACTACTCAAACTCTTTGAAAAGAGACATTTGGACAATTGCTTAATGAGAATAAATTCCCCATTTAGCTTCTATCTTAGGCTACGTACTAAGCACGCAAGAAAGGAGAGCAAACCAACGCATCAGCTGATCCAAAACTGATGTGTGAGGAGTTTTGCTTCCGGTTTGTTTATACATTTCTCACAGTGATCTATTGCCACTGCTGACCTATGTTTGGCTCCTGAAGTGAGAAACCAGCTCTTAAATCCACTGAAATGAGTTGTTCTTCCTTAACAGGGAATGACCTGGCTGAACTGCAGCTTTAGGAGTTGGTTAATGACTCCAAAGATGTATTTCATGACACCTCAGGGCTAAGCTTTAGAGGAGACAGCAAGTAGAGGCAGGGCCAGGCCTTTGTGAGAAGAAAGAATGCAGCTACTGCCTTTGCAATTGTACAACCAAGTTCTGAAATCCATCTTGCAGGGTTCCCCTGGAAACCCAGCCAGTGGTTTTGGGGAGAAGGAACACGACACTCACAGAGATTGGGCCACCATCAACTTGGAGCAACTTTAATCGGGAGATCTTTTTCCCCAATGCCAAGGCAGACTTTTTTTTAAAATTCTAAATCAGAAAAATGCACAAAGGTTCCAAGTTCAGCCCATCAGTTGTTTTGGTTTCACATGACTACTGAGAAATCAACTGTAAAAGCTGGTACAGTTATATACACACATACCATGCACAGAATGTGAACTGTAAATACTGGCAGGGAGTCTGGTTTAAGAAGCTGCTGTTAATGTTGTGTCAGAACAGCCCTTGGAACCCCCATTTCCAGAGACTTACAGTGCAGGGGGTGGGGAGGGAATCAATCCAATTTTGCTGGAGCTTTGCCTACAACTTCTCAGCCATAAAGCCTTTATTTATGGCTGTTACACAGCATGAAGGATTCAATTTGTCCTTTGTTACGAATTTCAGTGGATCATGTAGCTGTTTATTTCCAGATTTTAAAAAACAAACAAACAAACAAAAAAAGTTGGTATATTTGGTTTGCAGGAAAGAACAAAGCTCCTCACAGTCTACATTAGTGGGGATGTGCTTAGACCACGTTTGATAGAGACAGGGGGTCCCAAAGCCCTGAAATTTCTTCCTTGGCCAGGAATGGCAGCAGCCCCCTCCTTTGAGAGGGCTTTGAGAGATTTCCTGCTTCTAGTAGCAGCTGAGAACAAGATGCTCAATAAAAAGAAATCACAGCCAAAGAGAGACGTGTGTCTCCAGTGACCCAGTGCACTTTGCAGTGGCAATGTGCAGTCACAATGACAGTCCCATTAATTAACACTTGCTAAGCAGTCCCTCTTCAAAGAGCTTTTATTGATGTCAGTTAAAAAGGAAGATGCTTGTATTTTGCATTCATTTATTTCATGTTTCTCATCTGGCTCAAGAGCAAGCCTTGAGAAATCTGGGGTTTTTTTTTTTTGGGCAAGAGGTAACAGCCTCCAGTTAAAAAGAGATGGAGGCTCCTTCCTGGGAGTTGTGGGAGACTGACAGCAAATTAAGCCCACAGGTCAAATATTATGTTCTCCAGATGGGAGCGACAGTCTTTGAGGAAGCAGATCTGGTTTTCTGCTGCAGCACCTCTCAGAAAATGAAAAGAAAAACATCTCTGCTGGCCCTGCAGGATACTGGAGTGGCTTTTGCTTCATTTCCAGAGCACATGTCAGACATTCCCTGGTGTCTCCTCAAGTGTCCTCGTTCCCATTATCAACAGAGGTAGAAGAGCAGGGGTGCATCAAGTCTGGGATTCACCTGCCTCCTCCTGAAATATTCTCAGCAAATGGAGAGGTGGCACAGATCACAAGGGCTGATTGTCACCACGTAGGTCACACCCTGGCATATCAAGGACTGCGTTCACTGCTCCTACAGCTTCAAAACCAAATGGTTTGGGGTGAATAATTGCCAGGATGAGAATAGTGACCTCGGGGGCTTGTTCTAGGCTCAGGATCTCCCAATTTTGTCAGCCCCGGTTGAAAACACACAGGTTAATTGAACAGAGGCATGGCAAACCCTCCCCAGAGCCATTCCCTGCCTCTGAAGGGAGTGCAAATGAACAACATGCCAGAGGTCACACACACATTTGCAGAGAAGTTTACTTTTAATCAAATCTGTCCCTCCCACCCAGCACATACAAGGATCTTGTGGGAAAAAAAAACCAACAGTTAATCCATGCACAAAAATATTGAGCTACAGCTCTTCCCTCCACAGTCAAATTAAAGAGCATTTCTGTGCAGTGACAGCTGATGAACACTGTGCCCTGGTCCTCATTGCTGATGTCTACCTTAATTGCTGCTTCCTATTTGCTTTGGCCCCTTCTCAAAGGAGGCAGCACATCTAATTGCACACGGAGGGAGATGTCTGCCTCTGATCTGCCTGAGCAGTTTCTCCCTCAAGTAATTTAAAAGTGTCTTTGTTACTCTCAACCAGTAAATGAGAGCAGCTTTGGGATTCAGCCATCTTCCCCAAACTAAAGGATTTTCCCCGTTCAGTAGGATGTTGTCACATTTGGCTGCCAAAATTGCTTATTGTGCTGTGAGTTGTCAGCCAAAATGAAGCTCCACTGCTGCCTGAAGTTGTATTTGTTGAGGCCTCCTCATCTTTAAGAGGAACCTGCTATATCCCCCCTCCCCACTCCGTTTTCTTCTACCATTTACTCAGTCACATCAGCAGCAGCATCACAAAATTTGTGGTGATGGGACTGGAATTCCTCAGCAGAGTTTAACACATCCAGAATACCAGATATCTACTGAGCTATTTATAGAGATAAAGCTGCATCTCTGAATAATTAAAAAAAAACAAAAAACAAACCAAAACCAAAAACAAAAAAGCCCCTATACTTCTGAAAGCCACAAGGCCACAAAGATAGATTATGTGAATTACTGTCATTACCAAAATTGCTGGTTAAAGAAGAACTTCTAAGCACCCTGCATTGCTCTATAGGAACCACTGTAATTACAAAGTATTTTAAATCATGCCAGTACAAACACGATCTGGAAATGGAAAATACCATGCTAGTCATTGCATCTGGAAATTAATGGTTGGCATGGAAATGCATGGAACTGGTTACTCATGCAGGGCAGTGGGCACGGTGAAGTCATGTCCACCAGCACTCCTGACTACCTTTGACTACAGGCAAAGGTTATTTCCAGTCTCACCCACACTCCTGGCAGCCCCCAGGTCCAAGGGCTGCTCACAGAGAGCTGGCATTGCTGATAGGGGACTGAGCTGTCAGCTCACCACCACCCCAAGTGTCAAGAAAGGTGTGACACACAAAGGCCAAAGGGCTACAGAGGCCACATCGCTCTCTCTTGCGAGATCAAATCAATACTTAAGTCAAATAATGCATAAGGAAACATCTTAGTGATTGTATTTCAAATAACAAACATTGGGAACTTCTTACTAAAAAACTGTAAGAGAGGAATTTGAAACCAGTTTCCGCTAAGGAAGGGAAAAACCAACCAACCAAAATAATCTTTACAGCAACTTCCAGATTCAGCTGACACGTTTTACTGGCAAGAACAGCTTTTCTCCCCAGCCTCTGCACAAGAAAGGAGTTGTGGCTGGACAGGAGAGAAGGACAAAGCCAAAGCTCATCCACTTCCATCCCCCCTGAGCCCTGGCACACGGCAGCCAGGTCCCTTCCCCGTCACGCTGTCCCAGCTGCAGGTGGCAGACCTCGCCTGTTGCACAACATCCTGGGGAGTAATCTCCAAACACCATCAGCCCGCAGAGAGCCTGTCCTTGTCTGCTGCCGAGCAGCTGTTGTGGGCTTCTGTCTGCCAGATCAAAGGAGAGCTTCTGCCAACAAGGCAGCGTTACTCAGAGAGCTGGAATCAGCCTGCTCTGGGATGGGGCTCACCCTGCCCGGGGCTGCAGGGCAGCAGGATCCCTCCAGCCTGAGCTCTGCTGTCCTGAGGACAAGAGCAATCCAGCTTTCAAAGGCAGAGCATCTCTCCAGCCTTTGTTTCTGCACCCCTCGTTCCAAGCAACGCTTTTGGTCCCCAGCACGGATAGAGCAACTTCCACTCTTCCCTACAGATCAAGCTACAGCAGCAAAATTCACAATTTCAAGATTATTTTGCCTGCAGAGTGTGAAGAACTTGAAGGAACTGCCCCCAGCTCTGTGCTTGATGCCTGTCACTGAGTGGGGCAGAGTGGGCAGCACCAGAACAAGACGCACAGGGCCAGCAGACAAATGTTGCCACCTACAACAAGTGAAGCCACTGCCAAAATTGCTTCTGTCACAACCAGCCCCAGCCCCGGTCAGGACCAAAAAGAAGGCAAAGCCAGAGCAAATAAATCATTGGAATAATAATTAAAATAACATTCCTCTAAAAGCAGTACACAGAATCTCCTCTACCAGGACTCACATGTTATTTCAAGCTGCAGCCTGTTCAGTGATCAATCCCAACACCTATTTCTCAGACACTGCAAACTTCTGCATCATTGTATTAAGGACGACAAAAGATAAATCTTACCTCTCCAGTATCAGAGGTCACCTTTTCCATTTCCTCCATGCAGTCCTCTCAAGAGAAGAAGGCTGTGACATCAAGGCAGCACCATCATTTTATCCCTCCAGGGAAAAGAGAACTGGCACCTTTCTGAAGTCACCAAAATCCCAGAGCCCACAAGACTTTTCCCCTCCTTAGAACCAACTCTGGCCTCTTTAACCAAGTCCCAGAACCAAGCTCCCAGCTCAGCTTCTTCTCAGTGACTGCTTCAAAACCCTACAGCCCAGTCCTTTCTGGGAACTTCTGATTTTCACCTCATTTGGTTTAATTTACCCATCAGTTTTTTCAATTAGGAGGCACCCTTGTCTCTCCCCCATGTGATATGGCTTAAGTGTGGAGAAGCCTCTCTCTGCCCTTCTCCAGGGCTCCAACCCCAAAGGCCTCACTAATTAGGCAATCACCCGTGCAGCTGATCACCTTCACCTCATGGATTGCCTCTCAGAGTCCTCTGCTGGCCACAGGAAGCCACCCACACACCTGGCCCATGTGCAAGGGGGCTCTCTACCCTACTTCACTGCGGGGACTAGGAGCAGCCTGTCTTGTGTCCCTGAGGCTGACCCAGAGAATGGGGATGTCCAAGAGTGTTTGGGGCTGTTTCCCACTTCCAGCTGACCCAGACAATGGGGATGTCCAAGAGTGTTTGGGGCTGTTTCACACTTCCAGCTGACCCAGAGAATGGGGATGTCCAAGAGTGTTTGGGGCTGTTTCCCACTTCCAGCTGACCCAGAGAATGGGGATGTCCAGGAGTGTTTGGGGCTGTTTCACACGTCCAGCTGGGCAGTGGGGAGTTCCCAGTGAAATCACCGGCTCTGTGGAGAGCCTGGTGTAACAAAGGTGGATTTTTCACATCTCATGGCTCCTTCTAGCAAGAATTACTCCCTCTCCCAAGCTGGTCTAGAGGGTTGGGGGGCCCTCATCTGCAGAGGGTTGGGAGCCCTGCCCACGTGCGTGGGTGAACAGGCCAGGTCTCAGATGCCCAAGGCTGCACACAAGGAGGTTTGGTGGAGGCACAGAAAGCTTTTTCCCCTCACATGTGCCTTGCAAAAGCAATTGCTGGCTGTGCTATCTGTCCCCAGCCTCGTGTCAGCCCCCCAAGCACTTCTGCATCTCCCTCAGAGCCACAGCTCGAGTGATCAGCACCACTTTAATGTGGCCTTTGTTCTTTCTGCATCTGGGTGCCACATTTAGGAATCCAGCGCTCTGCAGTGCAGCAGGGATTGAGTGATGCCGCCCCAGCCTCTTAACTGGTTCTTCACCAGTGCCCCGATCTCTGCAGAGAGACCTTCCCCCAGCTCAGATGGGTGGGCAGCGCTTCCCACACCTGCACAGGGCTGTGTTTGAACGGGGGCTTTGTGACCCTGAGGACTGCAGCAAACCACACCATGTCTTAACACAGCCCTTACTACAACTGAAGTGATTTACACATCAGAGAATTTCAGAGCCTCCCCTGGCAAAGGCTCCTGTACTGAATATTGATAATTTCCATTCTCATTTCTGTCCTTTCACAAGACATTACTCAGTGTGATGTGGAAGGAGCTGGACCTGGAGTCTTGATTTCTGTTTCACATCGTCCGCTGCATAACTCTGTGCAGGAGGCCTTACCCATCAGTTTCCCTGTCTGTAAAATTGCAGTTCTGCAGAATTTTGGAAGGAATGGCTGTGATGGGATGGGCTGTGAAGGACATAAAGCACTGCATGCAGGGGGCAGAGGTTGTGTCTGGAGTGAGCAGACTGGAATGAGGGCAAGCACAGAGCTCCTGCCCCAGCCCAGAACCAGACTGCCTGGAAGGGGTCCCTTCCAAAGCAGCAACTGGGAAATCACAGAGCAAGTAAAAAACTGGGAAAGCGTTTGGCCCCCATCCACCTGTCCTCCTGCAGGCAATGCAGGGGCCTCTCGGACACTTTGCTCCATGGAAAACTCATCCTCTCCAGATATTTGTGATGTGTCACATCTCTCAGCCTGTTGCACAGGCAGATCTGCCAGCTGAGGGTTTCACAGGCCCCGCAGGGAGAGGAACAGAGTGAGCTGATCCCCATTGCCATGGAGAAATAATTAAGAGGTTTTGTTGAGTAAGGCTCGGAAAACAAAAAACTGGAAATGACTAAGGGTTTTGATTGAAATGTATTTCAAATTTACAGTTTTATCAATAATTTCCTTTTTCTCCACTGAAAAACACCTCTGGAATAATAATTAAAAAAACCTCTGCGAGAAAAGGTGTTGTATAAATAATGTACAGATGTCAGACAGGGGGAAGAATTATTTTAGGTTTAAACTTGTGGCAGAATTTGAGGGAAAGCCGTGTGAAGAATTTTTTAAAAATACATTCAGTTTTATTAGAACTTTATGTTTGCCATTTTTCAGCCTGTACCTCATAAAAAAAAAGCAAATTTGAACTTCTCTAGAGCCGTGGTTTCCATAAGCCAGGTTTAAGTGTAGGCACGAGACAATCCCTACAAGGGGAGGGAGCTGGATCTGGGAAAGGCTCACAAAGCACCTCTTGCAAACCAAGGTCAGTTCAAAAAACAAAATGTGCACATGTCTGACTTTAGGGACAGAAGATTTTGGCTCACTCCTGAGCTGTTTAAGGCATCCACTCATCCACAGAAAACAGTGGGTCTGCATGGCTCAGCAAACCGGGAATTGCGGGGATCCCTGCTGGCTGCAGGCACAGCTCTAGAAGTGGAGCTGCAGTACCTGCAGTATTGGGCAAAATTAGGAGCTGAGGATGGCTGAAGAAGTTGTAGGGTGCTGCTGAGGACACCTGGGGATCCGTGGGACTTTCCTGTACCTCCTTTCTGTGTTTGCACACCAGGCACTTGGGCCAGACCTAACCCATCCACGTGGGTCCCGTGCTCTGCAGTTCACGTTTCTCAAAGAAAGTTGAGGCTCCTTTGAAAGCTCATCTTGTTCTCCCTAATTCAATCCGGAAAAGAGTCATATTAATACCAACAGATACCGCCCACACACAAATCAGAAAAATTAAAGGGCATTGCAAAAGTGCCTGTTTCCAGTGGTCAGATTAGCTGCAGACGGAAGCAATTGGAGCTGCATTAAAACTAACAGGCTGTAATTGTCCAGAGGCATTGTCTCGCAGTGCAACACTTCTCTTTGGCTCTTCACAGAGATTTCTTGGAATTTTTTCAATCGCTTTTCTGCTTGAAGTATATGCTGCATTTCAGATCTTTCCTTTCCATGTCACAAGAGAATGAGCTAAAAGTTCATCAACAGCCTATGGCAACGTCTCAGTGGAGAAAGTTGAAGTCATTTCTTAATGCCATTTCTTATTAGCTATCATCATTGTGTAAATGCTGCGAGTACCAGAGCGCAGGAGGTCTGCTGTTAATCATTATGAACCTTGGTTTCTCCCTGCCTAGCAGTTAAACCTTCAGAATCATTTCATTTCTTTAAAATATACACAAAACTGGCTTCTCCCAGACCCTTGGGTGTTCCAGTGAATAATACTGTGGACTTAGTTCCCAACCAGCTTTCTGTAGTTAGTTAGTTAGATAGATCTTCTATTTAAAGATAAGTTCCATCCCACCCCTCTGCAATCTGGTTATGATTACTGGTTACTGCCACCCGCAGACTGATAAACTTATAACAGCTGCATTGCAGGAAATCACCTCCAATTCAACCCTGATGTTGTAGGGATGTCTTTAGTTAGCTTAAATAGGCTTTTAACATTCATTTTTTTGTGTGCAAAACACCTATCATTAATTTTGACTCGGGAGATCAAACAGTTAACAACGTGTTGATCCTAGCTTACTTTTAAGTGATGTATTGTATCATTTCTGAGAGTTATGAGGGGTTGATATTTTCTTTTACTAATGCATCAAAGTCGATAAGTGAGCGGGGCAAACCCTCGTCCTGGGAAAGGAAGCTATTAACAGCTCTGCTCGGAAGGTTCTGAGGGCCACATTGCGTCATAGCCCTCGAGTTTATTGAATGTTAACTCTTTTTTTTTTTTTTTTTTTTTTTTTTTTTTTTTTTTTTTTTTTTTTTTCCCCCCTAACCAAAGGAAATGAGTTTCTATAATCCTCTGCTTTGAGCTGCATCCTCAGTGGGGTAATGAAAAATGACCCACGCCATCCGATAGCGCGCTGCTTTTGCACACAATAGATCTTCACAAGGGCAGGCACAATGCGGCTCCAGCTCCGGCTCTTGCTCCTCGTTGGGACGCACAATGAATTTATTTATTGCTGATCCAAAAGGCACTCGAACACAACGGGCACAGCGGGGGGAATGGCCCGAGTTTGGCTTGGCACGGTAAGAGAGCAGCCCCAGAGGAAAATGACCAATGTGCAGGCTCGGGAGAGCAGAACGTTTTTATAAGGAGGTTCTTGAAATGGTGGGCTCGTGCACACGCAGAGAGCAAGGCAAATTGGTTCCACCAACGAGGCATCTGCTTCCTTGAAAACTTTTTTTTTTCCTTTTTTTTGGCAGAATTTGTATGCGAGCTGGGCATGTTGAGTGATTTATGGGGCCATTAAACATACACTAAATCAATCTCTATTAGGGGGGGAAAAAAAAAAAAAAAAAGAGAAAAAAGTGCCATGTACTTAAAAAAGGCCCTGGAGCGAGATTGCTGAACCCAAGGTCTGATGTTGCGAGGCAGAATGGTCACTGGCAATTTGGAGATGTAACATGAACTCAGTCAGTCAATTCGGATATGATAGTTTTTAATGTTCCATGAATCCAGCAAAATGTGTATCCAATTAACTACTACTAAAGGACCTTATTTATAAAATAATACTTCTGCGGTCAGGTTGCACTTTTTCCACTCATTTCTGTACACAGTTCAGGTTGCACATTTTGTGTGTTTGATGAATACGGACAAACATCCGTTTGGGGCTGGCTGCTCCTGGCAGGGCTGGGCAGAGAAGAGGCTTTGGCCCCATTATCACAGATTTAGGCTGGGAACAGAGGCAGGACGAGGATTTTCTGCTGGAGCCAAGCAGCAAGAACTAAAGCAAGAGGTTGTCCTTTGCTGAGGGATCTCTCCAACGGGAAGATCCAAGTGCTGGAAACACTGAGTTGGCAAAACCCTCAGCTGTTTACTCAGTGCTGTTTTGAAGCTGAAGAAATTCGTAGGTGGTACGAGCGTGGCCTTCAGTGCATAGGAAAAACATCCTCCTCAAAAAACACATCTGAGTTATTTAAAGGATATGTGCAAAACGTATGCACCCCAAACCAGCCCCTTTTCCAACATCATTTCATTTTAAGAGCGTGCAGTGGGCAGACATTCACAAATTCAGGCAAAACAAGGTTTTATGAACTCCCCTCTGACTTGCCTATGCAAACAAGCATAATGTTCAAATGGAAACAGGCCAAAAGTGTTTTGTGAATAGAGCATTAAGATATTTTCTTCTTGACTTGGGGTGGAAAATCTGTAGCAAAGCCCTACATCTTGTCAGAGAAAATTCTCCCGTGTATGTGTGTGTACACAAACACGTAAGTGCAGGAGAGTGACATGTAAAGTTCCTGACATGCCACAAGAGGGGATGGGCGAACTCAGAAATGCTCTGTGAATCCAAGAGCATTTCTCACCCAAGTTCAGCATTTTATGCCCAGCTTTTCTCCAGTATTGGTTTTAATTATTTTTTTTTTTCTGAATTCAAAATGAAAATATCTCAAGTGCGAAATGTTTGAGTTTCAAGAATGAATAAACAGAATTGTTTAAAAATTGAAAAATAAAAGAAGCAATCCAAAGTGCTCAGGAAAAACGGAATGAAAAGGCAAAGGAATGAGATTGTAACAGAAGCTGACCAAGAGAGGACATGGAAGTGGTGAGGCTTCGCCTTGCACTACTAGAGCCTTATTCCTCCACAAGAAACCCTTGAGCTCCTCCACAGCCCAGCACCTCCTGCAGCTTGGGGTCATCTGGAAGAGGTGTCTAGAGCAGAGAATCAATTTTTTTTCTTTTTTTTTTTCTTTTTTTTTTTTTTTTTTTTTTTTTTTTTTTTGTGGCAAAGAGGCAATGGGATTTAAGTTTTGGATCCTACTCTCATGGCTCTAAGTGTTCACGGGTGGTGACAGCTGAAGACACAATTAACATCCCAAATCGAAACCAGGTAATTACTTTGGTGATACAGCCTAATTGCAAGGAAAACAGGCCAACACTGGATTTCCCTGAGCACAGCGAGATCATATGCAGTGTCTTCTAGTTTGGCAATCAAGTGCACACTCATGATACTCACATTTCCAGAAAATCCAGGAGAAGTAGATCTTCCCTCTAAAGGCCAGGAAAACTGCGTCAGCAACAAGATTTAATCAAAGACACACCAGAGACAGGTTAGTGGATTAAAGGGGTGCACAGGTGGGTTCTCCCCAAGCTGCAGCTGACAAATTTTGCAGCAGCAGATAGAGTAGCCCTTGCTCAGAGCACACATTTGATGGGGACAAAGGGCCGTCCTTGGCTCAGGGACTCTGCCCTGCCTGGAGCCAACAGCTGCAGCTTCAGGCTCTCCTTGCACCCAGCAGTCCAGCCTATCCTGGGGGATTTCCCATCCAGCCATGATATTTTCCCTCTCCTGCTTGCAGAGCCGGCGAAATACCCAAACCTACCTTGCACATCCTTCTTGGCTTTTCTCCTCTTTTCATTTGCATTAAAAACAACACAAAGCTTCTCCCCCCAACCAAAAGAAAACCCCTTTTCTCCCTTTCTTTCACGGCAAAAGAAAAACCAAAATAAACAAAGAAACAACTGTCTTCCCCCGTCCCTCCTCAAACCCTCGGGGGCAGTGTGGAGGTAGAATGCCCTTTCTGAATTCATTGACAGTGCTGTTGATATATAGGCTAATTTTATCTTAACAACCTGTAACAAAGGATAAGACAGTAGTCGTCTTGCATTCCAGACAGTAGGAGATGTTTACTCATTCTCCCAGCAGACTCTCTCATCATTCATCTAGACTTTATTAGGATGCCAGGAAATGGGAAACCTATAATTTAAGAAATGTATCATGCGGAGAAACTTCTTCTGTTTGGTAAATAAAAGGTAGCTGAGGATCTGAGGTTAGTTTGCTTTAAAAAAAAAAAAAAAACCAAAAACTATTCTCACCAGCTTTCTCATTTCTTCCCAAAACTTTCCTCTGAGCTAAACCTTTACAGAGTGTGGTATTGAGGAAAAACATCCCTGGGCGCCTCAAGAAGGACTGAGATGTGTCCTAACCCCAGGGCTCTGCAATCCTACGCTGTTTCTTGAGTCTGTGCTGGCCGCAGTGGCTCAGCCTTCAGAGCATGAAATGTGTCTGTGGCAGGGATGGTTTTGTCTTTATCTTTGGAGGCATCCCATTGTCCAGGCTGGAAAAGCACTCTGAGCAATCTCCTTCCGTGGGGCCAAGAGGAGGGGAAGGGAGGGAGAAGAAAGCATGTATTTTGTAGCAAACATTCTTACGGGTTTTTGCTTCTTAAGTGACTTTCTCATGAGTGTTTATTCCTGTTTACGTAGCTCGACATGAATGCCTGGCTTTGATTTGAGGACAAACTGCCCCATAAACTCATGAATGTCTGAATTTAACCTTCACCTTTTCCCCCTAACCTTCATTCTTGCTTTCCCCTTCATAATTGGTGATGTTCTCACAGCCAAATTTAATAAAATACATGTTACTGAGAGTGAACTAGACTGTGAGCACAGATGGAGGCAGGGAGGGATGATGTTTGATGCTGGTCAGTGCAGGGGAGAAAACTCCTGCTAAAACCAAGTGCTGGGACAGAATCCCTGCTGTTAAAAACCAATATTCCCGGTGGCCAGAAAATAATTAGCAAAAGAATAAGCCCAAGTCCTCCTCCACCCATCGACCACAGCTTGGCTTCTCCCTCTGACAAGTCAAACAAATCCATCAATCCCGAGTTCTCTAAGTGCCATTGCCTGTGGATCAGGGCTCAGCCACGCCATCCATCCGTGCTGACTGCAGGGCTGCTGTGGGAGCAGTCACCCCTTCTGGAAATCCATCAAAGAAACCTTACTCCTTTAAGCTCTGCTTCAGCCTCTCTGCCCTGCAGTTGTCAGCCAGGAGCAGGGCTTGCTCTGGCATCCTCCTGACAGCTGCCACTGCAGTTGTGTGGGCTGCAGAGACTTCATCTCTGCTTAGATTTGGCCCTGTGGTTTTGAGGCTTCTCACCCCATGACAGATTCCCAAAGAGTGTGGTTGTTGTCATCTTCCAAGTAGCCATTAAAACCAGAGTTGAAGTCAAGGTTATGTTGTACCACAAACCTTTGAAGAGCTTCTTTGCGTGCTCTGCAAAGCAAACCCAAAAGACCACTGATGTTCCTTCCTGGGTCAAATCCATCTCTGCTGTGAGCTCCACCTAATCCCGGGGAGTGACTGGAGGGGTGAATGTGGCCAGCCCTGTGATCTTTAAAGGCCTCTCACTTTTGAACATATCTGATCGTAGCTGTTCAACCGCATGGCAGAGAAAAACAATTTAATTTTTTTTTTTCTCTCATTTTATACATGAAGTCCACTTGGAAATGGACCTCAGCAGCTGCAGCTTGCTGGAGGCAGTAATGGATGGAGGTAATTTACCCTGTGTATTTTTTTTCCCTGAAAGGAAATTTAGTTTTTAAATGCAGTCATTGTGGGGTAAGAAGAGAAGGAGGAGGGAACTGAGAGAGGATAAGAGGCGTGCCTTTAATGACAGGAAAAGAAAAATCTGTGAGCTCAAACTAATGCAACTTCCAAACTCAAATAGATGTCACCATGGTGACAAAGCCTCAGACTTCATAAATTTTTTCCTCTTCCCGTTTGTGGTGAGCTCTGGTACCCTGTTAAATACATCCAAAGCCTTTTAAAGACTCATTGGAAGCATCTGATCCAGTAGAAGATTTCCTCGTAATAACACTCATTAGATATGGGAAGAAACCACATCTCAAGCTGCCTTCCTGTCTCTGAACGCTAAAAACATGAACTTTGGAGTTAAAATTCATTGCCTATATGAGACTCACTTGCATAAATACGATTTCCAGCACAAAAATTCCAGGGGGGAGGCCTGTGGTAGGGCAATAATCCCCAAGATGCCCTTCACTTCAGGATCTGTTAATCAAAATCCAGGGACTTAAACATGTGTCTGTAAATAATGATCAATTTAATACCGATCCAGTGATGAACCAGAACTTGGATCAGGCTGGTTTGCATAGCCCCAGCCCACTGAACCTTTTCAAACAGGTTTAACTCATCACACACATGTCCTCACACCTCAGCCAAAGCACACACGAGGGCTCCAGAGCCATCACCAGCTCAGGACAGTTTGGACACCAGTGGGAAACCTCTTGGCAATCACTGCAGCAAATAAAACAAGCGTTTCAGCATCTGACCTGAAAGAGCTCTTTAAAGGCATCCCAAACCTGAGACCCACAGCAGGTTCTTCTGTGAAATCCAAGCAGTTTCTGGCCCCAGTGTTGACCAGATATGCCTCACTCAGCATTTGCCAGCTACAAAAAATGTCATGGGCTTGAATATTTCAGGATTTACAGCTGCAGAAACTCTCCAGTGTCACCTTTCTCCCCTTTTATGGCTCAGCCATAATCTTAAATTCAGCTGAATACAAAGAGCTGCCTGTAGACAGCTAATCCTAAAGACGGAGCTTTGTGTGAAACTTGGAGGGGAAAAAAGGAGGAAAAAGGAAGAAATCACTGAGAGGGATTGGCAGGAAAGACAAATATTTTTGGCTAGTTTTTGCTAGTATTCTTCTGCCCTGGTTTGGGGCTGAGCTGAGGCTTCTCTTTGGCCCATCCTCACCCCATGTGCTCACCAAAGCAGACAATTCAGCAAACAGCAGCCCCTGCACACCCCCGTGGGGTGGGAGGGGATGCCTGAGCTCAGGGAGGAGCACCAGCCTTTGCTGTCACACGGGTGAGGATTATCCTGGGATCAGCAGTGAAATCCCAGGCTGATAATGCTGAGGTAATGCTGATAATTACACAGCAAAGCCAGCCTGTAACCCAAGTCCTAATTGCATTTAAAGAGCTCTTCTTGTCTCCAGGGAGGTGCTGGGTGTGATATTCCTTGGGAAGCCGAGTGGTCCTGGCTGTCCCAGACCTCCCTGGGCACTGGGGACCTGCTCCTCTCTGGGAGCAAGAGCTGCTCAGGCTGCTCAACTTTTTGCAGAGTCTCCAGCTGTGCTGACTTCATTTACACGGGCTGGGATCCAATTCTTTGTCAGAGGAGCCTGAGGTGCATCAGGTCCTTCTACCTTTTGGCCCTGGTCTCTCCAGCAGGGTCAGTAGAGTTGTTCCAAGTGCCTTGAAAGCCACCTGACATTTTCCCTGCTCTGCCTTTCCTAAACACAGAAATGCTACCCTCAGGCACCAATAGATTCCCACAGGTACTGGGAGGCAGAGGAATAAATCTGACCTTAAAAATAATTCTGTAAGCACCGCTGAATTTCACATGGTAACAAAAGCCCTGCCCTTCCTAAACAGAGACCATCCTGCACCTGGGAAGTCAGTGAGCTCCATTCCAGTTTGGGAAACCAGCAAACAAAGGGTATCTCCATCAAAGACACACTGCACATTCTTCCTGGCTGCATGGAATTGTCCCCTGACATTGCTGCTCACCTACACCAGGAATTAAAATGTGAAAGGTCCTGGAAACAAGCTAATCCAATTGGAAGCTAGATAAATACATAAACAATAAATAGCATTTTTCTCTCCTATTATATTATTAGTGTGTGCACATAAACAAAAATGGGATTTTTGTTTGAGGGGTTTTTTTTCACTTCATGTGTTAATCAGTTAGCAATAGGCTAAAGTTTTGGTGTCATTTCAGGAATCAATATTATTAGGGGAATTAGGAACGTCACCCACATTAAGGAGGCTGAGAAGGAAGCAGAACTACCCTGATGCTGTCTGGCTTTACCTCACAGTGTGCACATGAGCTCTGGATGGGAAGCACAGGGAGACTTCCCAGGAGAGCAGGAATCCCTCCTGTGCCCAGCACTCAGCACACTCAGTCCCAGGGACACTCACAGATGGGCTTTAGGATGGCTCCAGTCTCCTTTTGATGCTTACAACTCAATTTTGCAGTCACTCCCCAGGACAGCTTGTGAAACCAAAGAGGGATGATCCAGCTTTTATTGGGAGACTTTTTCCCCGCTGCCAGCTGCAGGATGCTGTTTTACAGTCTGTGCCTCTTTGATATCTGACACAAGCTGCTGTGTGGCTGCCTACCTGCTAAAACTGTTTGGATTTGTCCTGGTTCTTTCTTGTCTGCATATGGTTTGTGTCTAGCTATGCTTTGCTAATCTCTCATGGCATTTTTTAAGTATCCCAACTGTTTCTGCCTGGTCTATTTTTGGTATGCTGAGTCTAATTGGTACCTTGCAATGAAAAGAATCTAAGTTACAAGTGAAAAATATATTCCCTGCTTTGGTTATGATCGACTCTTTTGACACAGAATTTAAAATATTAACACACAACACAGAGCTCTCTACAGTCATTATAAAAGCACTTCTGAGAGAGGGAGCATTCTGTTATAATATTTATCTAAATATGTCAAAGTAAGAAATAAATCTGAGACCAAAACCTTTAAGGCAGAATCTATGTTATTTATATGAAATTCTAAAAAATAAGACATCTATTTTATATATATATATATATATGGAATTTTATAATATCATGTAATTGGATAATCTCAAATTAATAACAAAACCAGCACATTTCAACATCCTTCCACAAAAAGCAATTGTATCCACATGCTAAAGACAAGGACCTAAGACCCAGTACCAGATTCCCAGGAAATAAATGCCTTACCCAGGAGGCAGCTGAGCCGTGCTCATTTATATCCCCTGAGAACGTGCATTGATTAAAGCACTTGGTCAATGTTACAGGACAGAGAGGAAACAGGAAAAGATGTTCAGGGCTGCTTTTGTGATTTATCCATCACACGATGTTTCCTCCCTCTGCGTGGAGACGGGCCGTACCCTTGACCTGAGGAGAGAAAAATCATTAATTTTTGAGTGTGGCTTCAGTTTCTCTGAAGGGATCAGCCTTGCCTCCACAGGGGTGCCAACACACAGAGCCTCACTCGCCTCATCCACATCCCCGTCCCAGTGGGACCTGTGGCACCAGCTGGGCTCGCTGCAAAGCCACAGGGAAGGACTCGTGGCCACTCAGCATGGCTGAGAAGAGGCTGTGGAATGCCCCCGTGGCCCAGCACAGCCCTGTGCCAGGGGGGCAGGCTGGGGACAGCTTACACCAGCGCCACTGCAAGAGCTCAGCTAAGCCCTGGCCTCAGGAAATCCTGATTTCCAGGAATAAAAGTCTCTTTCATCTTATGGGCCAGTCTTTCCCCACGTTTGAAACTCAGAGGACCACATAATCCTGTTTTTCTGTGGGGATGTTTGTAACCCAGGGACAACGTGTAATCCTGCTGCAACCAGTCCAAAGCTCTTGGAGGGGAACCAAGGGATGCTGTTATTTGTTATTCCCAATGGAGTGGCTGGTGAGCAGTGTCCCAGAGGGCTGAGTGAGAACCTCACAGAGCTCCCACTCCTCTTCCCCCTTGCATCACCTTTTAGTCCAGAAATCAAGCAGGAATAAGTGTTCAGACCCCTTGTTGTTGCGATCCAAATTTCTTTCCCATAGTACAAGCCTTTATCTCTGCTGAACTTTTCCAAACCAAAATTGGTTATTCTGATTGCCAGAGCTAGACCTAAATTAGAGACAGAGAAAATTTGGGGCATCAGAATTCCACTCTTCACTGAGGAATGAATCGTTGTGGGTGAAAGGATGAAGAAACTGCTGCTTCTGCCACTCACATGGACCATCTCACTGGGTGATACCAGTAGCTGTTCTGCTGAAGTAAAATCATTTCGCCCATTAGGCTAAGAAAGGTTTTACTGATTGTTTTAACAAACACAATTGAGCCAAACTGTTCTTACCTCCTGGTGATGTGACTGGAATGGAATTATTCCACACTGCTCACAGAGCAAGCCTGCAGGAGCTGAAGATAGAGAATTTTAGTGAAATTTAAATAGCTTTGAAATTATCTATATTAATTAATAATTGAAGTCTTGGCCAGAGGAATGCGTCGCCCCTGGAATGGATGAAGTCCCCTGGAATGGATGATATTGGGTGGAATTTTATATTGGGTGAAAGCAATAGCTCCCAAAGAAGAGGAAGAGAGCATTAAATTAAATGTGCTCTAGAAAGAACGGCACGGAGCGATCCCGGCAGCCCTGGGATGTCCCGGAGGGATCCCGACGGTATCGGGATGTCCCGGGAAGGATTCCGGGCGGTCCCGGCGCTATAGGGATGTCCCGGGATGTCCTGGGAAGGATTCCGGGCGGTCCCGGCGCTATAGGGACGTCCCGGGAAGGATTCCGGGCGATCCCGGGGGTACAGGGATGTCCCGGGATGTCCCGGGAAGGATTCCGGGCGGTCCCGGCGCTATGGGGATGTCCCGGGATGCCCCTCCCGGGATGTCCCGGGAGCAGCGGGAGGCGATGGAAATCCCCGGCCGCTCTCTGGCGGCGGAGCAGCGGAACGGCAGCACGGCGCTGGAGGAGCCCGCAGCCCCGGCGGCTCGGGGAAGGCTGTGACAAAGCTCTGCACGCCTGCCAGGAGCAGACCCCGGCTCCAGGCTGGCTGGCCGTGCCCCGGCAGCTCTCTGTAAGTCACCCCCGCTGTAAAGTCACCCCAAACTGTGCTCCGGGCGCTGTGGACTGAGAAACCCACGGGCACGGCAGGTGCAGACCCTAGCCTTGGCACAGCCCGTGGGCTCGCTGCTTTCTGGCTGGAGGAAAGCGATGCCCGGAGTGCCAGGGAGGGACCGGCACCGGCACGGCCACACCCGCAGCTTTTAGCCAAGTGTGTTTGTTACCCTCCTGCTCTGCCAAAGAACCTTTTCCAACTACTCCTCTTTGTCAGACCGAGTTAAATTCTGTGACATTTCTGTGCTGCACACAGCCCTGGAGTGGAAACTGTGACTGTGCTCCCAAACTGACGGGAGCTGCACGTGCCACTTGTATCCCATGGAGATGCTCCCGCACTGACAAAGGGTACCAGGGACAATTACAGAACCAAAAACTTACCTAGCCTCACCGTAAAGGGTCCTGCTCTAGCTTAAAACACATATTTAATCACATTTTATATGGGTGCTGGATACCTTGGCATCCAACACAGTATCTGACATCACTCAGGCCACCAGTCTGCTCCATAGGTCCTCTCCTTTAGGCTGCTTGTAATTGCAGATACACTATGTTTCCAAATACACATCCATCCATCTATCTATCTATCTATCTATCTATCTATCTATCTATCTATCAGCTATTCTATTCTATTCTATTCTATTTTTTTTTTTTTTATTCTATTC
>VWZN01015825.1:320604-364732 GCA_013396955.1 Regulus satrapa | reverse complement strand
ACGGGAACGGGGATGGGGATGAGGACGGGAACGGGGATGGGGAATGCAGATCCCAGTCCCCGTGTGCCACAGGTCCCTGGGGCACGCAAACAGCCACAGCCCTGGCCGGTGCGGGCCAGGCCCCCTCAAGCCCTGTACAGTTAATTGTTAATTGCTGTTATTTCGGGAGGGCTGATGTCACTCCGCCGAGCCGGGCAGTGGCCGGTGCCATGGACCCTGCACGCTGTGCTGGCAGGGCCAGCCGGGCTCTGGAGCACTGCCAGCAGCCCACAGCAAGGATCCCCTTCCAGTGAGATGTCCCGGGGATGATCCGCTTTCACCCAAAGGTTTACGTTTCAGAATGAAATGAAAATTTCGTTCCAAAGACAAGCATCCCAACCTTTCCTTGGAGCACCAGAGTGTCCTCACAGGGACCCCCGAGCCATCTCAGCAGCACCGTGAAAGGATTCATTGCTGGGTTTTCTCTTTGGGTTTGTTTTTTTTTCACAAGAGTGACTGGATAGCACATACCTTCTCTGGAAGGACCAGGACCTTGCTCACACAGAAATCATGTCTTGAGGTTGGCAGTTTTATCAGATAAATACTTCAGAGGACTCCTCAAGCTTTTTCTGAGTTAATAAAACAATAGCAACAAGGCTTAGTTATATCTCCTGATATCTTCCCAAGCACATCCTCTAGAAGAGTAACTGCTATGGTGCTGATTTAGCCCTCCCAAATCATTAACATTTCTATTTTACCTCACAGAATTGCCGAGCATGTATTAAACAAAGAGTTCCAGCTACAAAATTCTCATACTCACATGATTCTTCACCTTTGAAATTGTATTTTATTGCCTTCATTTTGCAAATGGCAAAATTACCGTGGCTCCCATTATGAAGTTATGCACTGGAGTTTGCTTCACAGCGTATTTTGTGACAGTCTTTGGATAGATCTCTTTGAGATCTAGCAGATCTCTGATCTACTGCATGACAGCTTGTCCTCCCCTGTGGACCATCCTGGTCTCTCCATCCCTGGCAAAACAGCCCCACAAAGCTCTCAAATATGCTCAGTTTTCCCTCCGAATCTTGCACAGATTTAGTGGAGCTTTCCCTCCTCATTTCCAAAGCTCTGTGCTGGGCTTCCCCTCTCCCTCTTACCCCAGTCTTATCCCTGCCTCTGACACCTGTACTGCACTTCTCCCTTGGTTTTACACTATTCCAGTTGCCTGGAATATCCTTCTTATCAAAATGCAACAAGCTGTCTCCAGCTCCTTTACGAACCATATGAACATCCACCTGTTCCCCTGACAGTAACCATATGCCTCTGGATTTGTCCTGGAGCGTGGGAGACTGCTTTGTGTGATTTGGGCAAGATCCAGCTCTCACCAAAATTAAGGAAAAAAATTCTTACTGATTCCACGGCTCTTGTACCAAAGCCTCAGACTGGAAATTTCATGGGATGCTTTCCTCGTGTTTTAATTACTGCAGCACATCGGGCATTTAGGATTCTGAATGGCAGTAATGATTATCACTTAATTGTGGTGATAGAACACCAGGCAAAGAGGTAAGGCTGGGGTTGCCATCTCTGAAGGGCAGCACAAAATAACTGTGAAGGGATTTACATGAAATCCCTTCACATGGCAGTGTTTAGAACACAGCACACAAGGAGTTAGAGGCACCTAAAGATCCAGACTCAGCTGGGGGCAAATCCTCCCAAGTGCAGCTCTCCTCGGTGATCTGAGCACACAAACTATCTCTGTATCAAAATAACTCTGTCAACACTATTTGTGCAGAATCATAAACATAATAAATCTTGCCAACTCCTCTGTGAACTGGCTATTTATTGCACTCCTCTCCGAGGCTTTCTGATACCGGAGCTGGAGGCTGCAAACATAAATACTGAAATGATGTGTTGCATATGCCGTGGCTTAATTTGCTGTGTTTGATTTGAGGCTTAGTTTTGGAAGCCCCTCAGTGTGTAGCCTGCAGTGCTCCCTGCCCTGGCTGAGAGATAACAGAGAAAACAGAGCCCAACAAACCCCATCAGCCTCCCTGACAGCCGCAGGAGTGGAAGTGATGGCGTGAGTGTGGCAGCACAGCAAGACTGTGAACTCTCCACAGCCACAGCTGGACCAGTATGAAGGGCAAAGACAGAAAATCCAACCCAGAACCACGTCCTGGCAGCAGAGAAGGTGGGCAAAACACGTCAGGACCTCACCATGTGTTACTGGTGATGGTGGGAGACCTCCAGCGTGGGAGTCTGTCTGCTCTGCAGGTGTGGTCAGGACTTTCCTTCAACCCCGACACCAAACCTGGCAGCTGATTTGATGTGCTAAGGACTAGATCCAGGCAACCCCGCTTTTTTTTTTCACTAAAAATGCCATTTCTGCAACTTCAAACAAAAGGAGTCTTGCCAAGGTGGGTGTCCCCCACACAGGGAGATGACTCCCTGGCCCTTGAGGTCAGTGATTAGAGCAGGGGCAGATCCAGCCTCAGAGTGCTGGGGTGGATGTTGAAATCCACCTTTTATCATCTCCCCGTGATTCAGTGGCCATTTAAAGAAGTGATTTAGTGGAACAGCTCCAACAGGAGCTGCTGGAACTCCTGGAAAAGACAGAAATAATCTGATGATAGAGGTGGTTTCTGAGGTCCAGCTTTTTGTTTGCTCATTGATTTGTTTCCAAAAGAGATCAGCAGAGATGGAGCTGAGTGCAGCTTTCCAGCATCTCTCTTACCCTGAATTTTGGGGCAGACAGGAACACATTGGAACCTCCAGCTGTGGGTCAGCGACTCCTGATGCTGGGCTTACATTTTGGCCATTTATTTTCTTATGGCAGATTCTGCATGAAAAATCTTGTCTCAGAGAGCTAACAAATTTCAGCAAGAACAGAAATACCAAATTCCTGCTTCCAGTGAGAAAACAAATATATTTACTCCGATTTTATCTGAAAAGCCCTTCTTTCTCTCTCCTTTCCCCACACATTTTAATTGCTGCTTGTAATCTGATTAAAATACTATAAAACTGAAGTAAAATTTCCTTATATAATGCCCACAGAAATTCAAAGAAGGACTTTGTATGAAGTCCCTTGCACAGTTTTGTGTCTACTTACATGATGCATCCAACTGGAAGTTAAATGCCAGCTAAGGAAATTGAGATGTTGAATTTGTCCTTAGAACCCTGGGATCCAGGAAGTGATGATAAGCCTGAAAGAAGAACAGATAAATTAATCCAGCATTCTAGGGGGGGGGTTTGGTCTGCACACCTCTTGCAGTGGGGTTCTTTTCATGTGAAATTCTTCCCTGTTTTTTGCTGCTGCTGTCTGGCATCTTCTGTGCTTGACAGACAAGGAGAGGTTTTAGGAAAGCAGAGGGAGGTTGCTGGAATGAGGCACAGGGTGTTCACGCTGCCCAGTTTTAACAAAAGTCACTCATGATTTTGGGTGCTGGGTCTGACACATCCAAAAGAGACTGCATGTGCAATAAGGTAAAAACAGGATGCACTCTCTTGGATAAGACAAGAAGTGACTTCAACTTTCATGGCAACTGAAATCAAACCTGACAGCACATTTAAACATTCTGTTAATTTAGAGGAGAAAAAAAAAAATAAAAGGCAAAATGAAAACCAACATTAGTGTTATTTTTTCCTATAAAAACAAGGCAGAACCAAACCCTCCCACCAAAGCTGAAGCTGAGCTGCCTGGTGGTTAAACCTTCACCTCTGACAGGGATCTGAGCACGTCTGTGCCTGAAAAGCACAGAGCAGTCAGGGGCTGTGCCAGCTGGATGGTGCATGGGGCACCCCTGCCTTGTGCATCTGGGCTGAACCAATCATTATTGACTCCATTGCTGCAGCCCATCCGAGGGAAATTCTGGACTGCACCAAAAACATCAGTGAGGCAGATTCAGGGCTGGATTTTCCTCTGGATCAGTCCTGCTCCCCATCCCATTCAGCACTTCCATTCACTCAGCACACCAAAACCTGCCAGATTATTCACCTTATAAATCTATATCTACCTATATCTAATCTATCTATCTATATCTATATCTATATCTATATCTATATCTATATCTATATCTATATCTATATCTATATCTATATCTATATCTATATCTATATCCCTATATCTATATCCCTATATTTATATCTATCTATATATATCTATATCTGTATCTGTATACCTATATTTATATCTATATATGTATATATCTGTATGTATATATTAACAAACATAGAGAAACCTCCCCTCAAGCTGCAATAAAATGGTTAAGCAGAATGTAAACTGTCATTAGCATAACATGAGATTCTCTATAAAAACCTGGCAAAGGATGTACAATGCCTCAAATATATTTTTATTAGGTTTTTTTGAGTGAAATTCCACATCCCTGTTGTTTCTAAATCAGAAGAAATTAAGAGATTTGTTTTACATAATTGGTGTAATTGGTAACTTAAAATACAGACTAGTGCAGAATAATCTACTTTTTATCTCTGGCAATTTCCATGTCACAGGGAGCCCAATCTGTATTTTACCTTTTCATAAAACTATTCATTACTGGCTGAACTACATTAAGTCTTCCTAAAAGTTCAAAATACTGGATCTAAAATAATGAACCTTCCAAAGATTTTTTTGTAATCATTTCAATTCCACCTGCGGACACAACAGAGGGCTGGGAGCCACAAATACCCGAAGTCTTAACCAGAGCTCTGCCAGTAATTAGCTGAATTATAGTTGGTTTAAATCTTTCAATTTGTGCTTAACTTTGAGTCCCAGCAGCCCCAAGCAGCCTTATGGAAGACACCAAAGCTGAAACCAAGCCCTGGAGGAGCAAGCACAGATCTGCTGCTGACCTGGCTGGGGTCGGGATTTCCCCACAGGACTGGCCTGGGGATGTGTAGTTTTGGAAACAAGAAAGAGGCACCTGCAATCACCTCAGCAGCACTGAGGTACCCCTGGATGCTGGGCTTCATCCTCCTGCCTCCAAAATGAACAGCCAGTCCTCTGCACTTCGTAAAGCCTCTGAATAATTGAAACGCTGGAGGGATTTGTCATTTTGTAAGGTGCAAAAAGTACACAAATTGCTGATGTTTTCACAATTTTTAAAAATCAAATTAATTAAGCCCAAAAGCAGAAGATTTCATAGGCTGACTGCCCACTTTAAATGACGTCTCTGCCATTTGATCACACTGGGCACACCTTGACTCCTCTCCCTTTTAAAATTCTCACTAATCTCCTTGCCACTGCTATTTCCCTTTTTTGTTTTCTTTTTTCTCCTTGCCTAAACTCCTGATGGCCAAAGGGCTGTTCCTGGGCTCAGACCATACGAGGAAACATCAGCTCCAAGGAAGATTTTGAGACAGAGGAATTGTCTTCCTGTGTCCAAAGACAGATCTGTGAGGACACGTTCACCGTCAGCAGAGGCACATCCTCCCTCTCCAAGCCCAGAGAAAACACACACAGCATCTAAATCTCCCACCCTGAACTCTGGTTTAGGATTCATTCAGTGCCTCCAAGGAAGATGTCAAGTGTTATTTTATCCAACCAAAGGAACCCCACAGACCTGTGTGCTACAGAGGGATGCTGGAGATGGATTTTACGTGAGCACCCAAAATTCCACAGCTTCGCCTCGTTCAGCTCTGCCTGTTCCCGGTGTCTGAGGATGGGTGGCAAAGGGAACGCATTTAACAAGAAGAAGAACGACATTAAACATCAAACATCCCTTTTCTTCTGACAATTAATTGAGAAGAAAACCTCCTAATCAGTTGCAGACTCGCCTCTGCCTCATTAGCGTGACTCCGCTCAATTAGTGCGCCCCGGTCCAGAGCCAGGGCTTGGGTTGGAGCTACGTGAGGACGGGGAGGCAGCAGGCAGAGCTGAGGGGTTAAAGGTGGCAGGAGAAGGTCACCAAGGGTGTCACCGTCTCCCAGTTAGCCATAAATAATGGGAACCGGTGTGGTCTTTGGTTTATAGGCCAGCTTTAAAGCCTGGCTGTCAGGGAGGTGCTGGGAACACGGGCACCGAGAGCTGCCCTGCACGGGGCAGGGCTGACAGCTGGTGGGAGCAGCACTCATCCCAGCACAGAGCCCAGGGAAACACGGCTGGCCCATCCCTGGAAGTTTTCAAGGTCAGGTTGGATGAGGCTTTGAGCAACCTGGCCTATCGAAGCTGTCCCTCGGTCTGCAGGTTGTGTTTGCTTTCACCTGAGAGCAAAAAACCTTACAAGGAAGCACGCAACAATCTAATCTCTTAGGACAGCACTTGCATAAAAGCAAGTGTTTATATAAATGATGCCACTCACTTCAGGCTGATTTTAATCATCAAAGGAGGAAAAGCACATTTTGTTTGGTCTTTTACTAGTCAAAAATGGCTGGTATTTAATAAGCCCTGGAGCCAGATCTCAGTAGGACAGGCTTTTTATGGGCCAGAGGCACCTACTATACTGTCCTTTCCACACACAGCCACTGACCTATGTCCAGCTGATTTGAATTTACTTCCTAAATCTGATGCTTCACCCAGTTAGATCAAAAAAAAAAAAAAAAAAAAAAAAAAAAAAAAAAAAAAAAAAAAAAAAAAAAAAAGAAAAAAAAAAAGCAAGAGAGAGAAACACAGCATTTCTAGACCACAGTTCTTGGTGTCACTACACATTACTGATAATTTAGGAATGCTACAGAACATCTCAAGTTTAAAGTACTTTATGGTTCCAACGGAGAGCTAAAACAGATGGGGTTTCAGCATGACCTTTCAACCTACCAGACACTGTTGACCCAGATTATAGTTCAACAAAGCTGCTCCTGGATTCATGTTACATTTTGGGAGAAACACCAGGCTTACAGTGAGAATGGATACGCTGCCCAGGGGCAGCTCAGGGAGCCACGGGATGGGAATGGTGGGTTAGGCCTGCTCCCTGTGCAGATATCTTTATCTCTTTCAGAGAGAGCCCCTGCTCTCTGCCACAAAATGTTGGGAAAATAATTCAGGAATGGGAGAAAGAGCAGTGAGACATTTCACTGGAAAATCAAAGAGAAGTTAAAAAACGAATAAAATGGACAAAGCATCCCAGCTGAAACCACTCCATTTCCAAGCTCAGGCTTCCCAGCAGAAAGCTGGAGCTGAAGATCTAGTGGAGGTCAAAGAGAGCAGGTTTTACTGCAGAGGTGGCTGATTTCCAGCGGTGGGGAAGGATTGGAGTTCCTGTCAATGTGCTATTATTTTAGACACTGCAGCACTAAAAATAGTGGGGGGTTTTTTGTTGGTTTGTTTGTTTGTTTGGGGTTTTTTTTGTTTCTTTAAGCAAGCTTGTTGTTTTCAGGAGCTCTAAAAATATAGAGGGCTCCATAAATGCTCAGAACAAGCTTGTGAAATAGTCTTGCTGGAATACAAAACCACTTGAAAATGCTGTTTGTTACATTTCCCTATGAGCTCAACAATAAAATTATGCAGACCATTCTGCTAAAACACTGGGCTCTTCACTTAAAAATCTATTTTCCTGCAAGAAAATCTGGGATATCTACCTAGGTTTTCTCTATTCCATATAGCAAGAAAAAATCTGGGCTCTCAAAAATCTTTCCAAAACGCTTTTGCCTTGCCAAAAGACTCTTCAACCTCCTTGCCCCCCAGTGACAAAACGTTGATGATCCAGACCTTAATTATGTCTGCTTGTAACAACAAAACCAGACAAACAAACCTTATGTCCTCGGAGTGGAGTTCAGCTGCACGAGAGGGGCCAGGCTAGCCTTAATCCTCAAAAGACTGACATCTGTCCTAATTGTGAAATCTAAACAGCGTTTTATGGCAGCTTTTGAACGTGCTGCCCGTGTGTGTTGGTGTTTGTTGGAGCTCTGCTGGAGCCTTTGCCCACTGTGGGGACAGTGCCCCATCCCTCCTGTCCGGCACAAAACCCTCGGGACAGAGCCGGAGGTACCCGTGGGGAGCCTCCAAACCTCCTCAGCCCAGGAGAGCTTTGAGCTGCACCAGTAGGAGCTCGTCACCAGGTCACTGTCCTGAAACCATGGGATGATGGTGAGCTGGTAACCTGCCAAGTTTTGGTGTGGCAACTTTTTTACAGATTATCCCCCACGATGAAGGTGCAGCACTTAACGAGTTTGGCCAGCTCAGTTACGCTCTGCACGCTGTGCCAAGTGAGTTTTGCACTGGACTTAGCAGCCCCTTCCATCCAAAAATGTTGAGGTGATTTGCCCATATTAATGAGGTCTCAAAGCTGCCTTGTGAAATACCTGTTTAGGCTCCCTAAGAGCACCAGGATGGATGTAGGAACCCCAGGTGAAGGTCTCAGGAGCAGTCCCTGGCAGAGGGCAGCGATGGCTGCCCTGCCTGCTGGGGAGCATGGGAATGCTCTTGGGTGATTTGAAATTGCTGAATTTTGAACCCAACTCAAGTCTCAGTGTTCAGAGTGTCCCCTAGCAGGAGTTCTACAGATTAAACAGAGAACACGTTAAGGAGAATCTCATTCTCCTTGCTCTGAATCTGTCACCTTCTCATTTAATTTCTATACCCTCTCGTTGCTTTATTGGAAGAGACCTTCAAGAATGTAAAAAAACTTTTTAGAACTGACTCAAAAGTGTCTGACAGCAAATCCTCACCGTGCATTTATCTGAGCTGTACCTTCCTGCTCTCAGCGGCACACACCTGCACAGAAATCAGACCTTAAATGGCAAAGCAATAATCTATTCGGGTTGTGTGGCATGAATTAATAAGACTGACACTAATTGCTAGACCTGTTGCTTCTCCAGGCCTGCTCTGCCCTGTTGCCAGGAGATTTGGAAGGATGGGGAGAGAGCAGTGCCCAAAAACAGACGAGGTTTGTATTTAGATGACTGTGAATATACACAGGTACTCCTTGCTCGTCTTCTTTTGCCCCTTATTTTCTGGTTTTAATTACTTCAACCCCCCTCATTTGCTTGTTTTCTAATCAACCTTTTCCTCGCATCCCCGAGCACGGGTTTAATGTTTCAGCAACGGCTGCGAGTCCGAAGGAGACAGATTTGCTGTCCCCACCCATGAAGAACAGTTGATTCACCCCAAGCCTTGCCAAGGCCATATGCAAATTGTGCTAATAGGAGCAGCTGCTGGCTGCACAGCCCAGGGGATAAACACAAGTTCTGTTCACGCTGCTGCCCCAGCTCCCATCCCCAGGATCGCGCTCGGCTCCAGGGAAAGCACCGTCCCTGCGAGCTCTCCGCAGCCGTGGCGGGTACCTGCGACAGACAACTGTGCTGGGCATGCAGCTCAGGCAGCACGAGGGAAGCCTGAGCAGGAAAATGTGCAGGAAAATGTGTCTGGGCTCTCCCACAGCAAACTGGCACTGTCCTCGGGTGGCTGTGCCAGTCTGCAGCACATTAAGGTTTGGCCCGTGTTTTCTGTGGAGAAAAAACCCCCTTCCATCTGGATTTCATCCTCCTAAGCCCCATGAGTGTCAGTTATTTGTATATATTCTGCATCTGACAGGATGTTTTATAGAGTTTTAGGGTAAGCACGAGGATGATACCTGGTGAAACTGTTCTGTATTAAACACAAATGACAGACTTTCTGCTTTGCTCTTTTAAAGCTCATCTGGCACAAATATCTGGATGAAGCTAAGGCAGGGAAACTCTAAGCCAAGGCTGGTGAAAAATGGGAGAGCCTGGATGAGCTGTAGGTCCACTTCCCAAGCCCTCTGTCCCTGCTGCTGCTGCCCCACATAACTCCAGGGCATGAGTCCAGCTTGTCACTTTTAAACAGTGATCTATTTTTAAGAAATCCTCTTAAAAATCCTGTCTTAGGAATTTGTCTTAGTACTTCTGAGTTCCTTTGGTGGAAATCAAATGGCCTTGCTTTGTTAGCTGGAGATCAGGCAGCAAAGACTGATTCCATTTCGCCATTTAGAAAGTGACAGCAGTAAGTGTAATTAGAAAGTATAAAGATGCAAAGAACATCACGGCACTGCCTTCTGCTCCTCTCCTGTTCTCAATCTTAAACTGGTTATCCATGCTTCTCACCACTCAGCTAAGTCTGGATTTTTGTAACATGTTGTGCTGTGGTCACTTTATCCTTTGATTTATTTCTTTACCTGGATCAGAAGCCAGATCAGCCTGCTGTGCCCTCTCACCTCTTGTTTGCTCACACAGCCCACGAAGCAAAGGCAGAAGACAGAAGAGGTTGGAGAGCATCCCATGCTGTGCCTGCTGCACATTCCCAGAGCTGCTCCCGGACCCTGGAGGAGGCAGCAATGCCCATCCCACCCGAGGGCTGCAGCTTCCCAGCTCAGGTGGGAAACCCCTGTTGTCCCAGCCCACAGGATCCTGCTGGAGCTTTGGAACAGTCTTCCCCCGAATGTGTAAAAGTTCAGAATGGACAATGTATTTGGGGACAATCTCTGCTGCTCAAACCTCATCGTTCTGCTGCCTGAGTAATGGTTTGCAACCATGTGTCCAGTAGGTCTCCATGTTTGAGGTTAAATTTAATGTTCCACTTTGGGTGCAATTCTTAATTCCCTTGAATGCCTGAGATGAGAAATGTTCAACTTCTTTTCCTTCTCAAAATTCCTGCCTTTGGCTCCTTTTAAGACCACCACTGACCATCACTCTGGATTTCATCTGAGTCTCAGAGCTCCAAGGTGTTACTTCATTTCAGATTTTATAATAAAAGTTTTCCCAGATTTACATTCAGCTTGAGAAGATGCGAACTATTTCTACTCCAAATTTAATTAACAACTGTCAGCCAAAGAAACCCTCTTCCCACCTCAAGAAATTACATTGTTTAAATGGAAAAAACCCCCTGTTTTTAATTAATAAGGAAGCATGAAACACATATAATTTACAGCAAGGGCCCTGGAGAAAAACTCTACTGTTGTCAAATTATTTCAGCAAGATGATCCATAGAATCAAAATTCCAGTCACAGCAACTTGAGCTGTTCTAGACTGTAATCAGGAAAAATAAAATAGCTCCACCTACTCACCAGTGAAAACAATATATCCCCTGAAAGAACTCCTCCAACTTTCAGTCCTTCTGGATCTTATGCAATATTTTGTGGCTTTTCCTAGCACTGTTTTTATGATGTTGACAATCAGATCTTCAAGTGACATCAATACTGGTGGGACAAAACCAGAAACAAAATGAACTGGTTAGAGCATAGATGTTCTGGAAAGTCAAAGCAAATAACAAATTAAAAAATGCCCTGAAAAAAACCCCCCACAGTGGATCTTAATTAAGAGCCTGCCTTTATTATGGCATAGGCAAATCCATAACAGCTTGTGTTCAAACTTCTATCAACATTTCCTTTTCAAACATTCAGGAGTGTAGGTAACAAAATAAAATGCGGCCACACACAAGATAAATGCCCTCTTTACTGCACCAAAGTGCCTTAACGTCTTCTAGCTCAATACCAGCAAAAGCCCACCAAAAAAATAGCCACATAATTCACCATCTAAACGTCAGCTCTTCCCTCAGCACGAACCAGAGAATCCTCTAATTGCTCCCAAGCGGCAAAACCACAAGCATGGAAGCAAACGAACCATGATAAGAGTCTCTCGTATGAAAAAAAGCATCATAAAAGCCCATCACAAAGCCTAGCAAGAAATTCCCTCCTGCACACGGCCCGGCTGGGAGCGGGCTGCGCTCACCCCCCGGTGCCGCCCGAGACGCAATTCAGCCGCTCCGTGACAATGCTCCAGACATGGAATTAAGGCTTCTCAAAGCTTTCAGGGATGAAAGGTTGCCCCCTTCACGAGTGTTTTTTGGGTGGTTTGGTATTTTTTGGGGTTTTTTTTTGTTTATACTGAGGACATGATGAAGTAGTCTGGCTCTAGCTGGAAAAATAGTTCAGATGGCACTCGAGGGGCTGCGGCGAGGGGAGCTGGGCTGGCATCACCCTCCGTGCAGAACACGCCGCTGCCTTCCAGCCCCGGGGCCCGGGCCGAAAGCCGCCGGGGGACTGTGTGGATGAAGCCCCAGACGTGGGAAAACACCTCTGTGGAGTTAGCCCGGGCAGCAAGAGCAGCGGGGAGTTTGGAGGAGAGCGCGGGGGGACAGCAGGAGAGGAGCCGGGAGGGGAGCGAGCATCCTCATCCTCGCCGGGCCCGGCGCGGAGGCGCGCAGGGACTGATGGCTTTGGAGGTGACACATGCCGAGCTCACGGCCTTTCTCGGGCCCGACAAAACCGGGCTTGTCAGCGCTCTCCTGCGCAGGGAACGAGGGACCCAGCGCAGCATCTGGAGAGCCCCAGCGACTGGGCCATCAAAGCCGCGCTCGCAGGGATTTTTCAGGGGTTTCAAAGAGCCTTTTGACAACGTGCGCCCGATTCCTTCAGGCGCTATCAAAAATGCTGCCTCCCCCCGGGGATGGCTGGCTGAAACAGAAGTCTGAACATTCGTGTCATAAATATCTGGAGACAAGCCTGTTGATTCAGTGAAATGTGTGGTTGGCTCCTATTGTAAATGCATTCACAGAAAACCTCACAGTGCGCTGCCGCTTGGGATTGCTTGTGAGCAAAATAAATGACAAACATTTTGGTGTCTTCTTTTTTTTTTTTTTTTTAATAACATTTTGATACATTACAAAGTGGCTTTTCTTTTAATTTTACACCACATCGTTTAAGATGACATGGAGCAACATAATTTGCTGAGACAAGATACATACAAATAAATAAATAAAAAGGGATTAAAAGGAAAGCCAGTTCTGAAAGTCTGTGAGTTGGAAAAGGCTGTAATTTAAACCAGAAAGGTCTGGGTTAGATTATCCTGACAAGCTAAAAGGAGGCAAAATTTTGCTGTGCATTTATGAAGCAGAAATGAAATGGAGGGGAAGCAATGGCTTCAAAGTGAAAGGGCGACTTACAAAACCATCTAATTCTGGATTTGAACCCAGACCTGATCATGTTTGGTAGCTCCAAGCAAGCCATGGACCTCGAGAATTCAGAGTGACTGATGGGCCAGGCCACGGAGCAGCAGGACAACCGTATCCCTCTGTGGGAGCCTCAAACCATTAGCCAGCAGATCATGTCTAAGGTGATCTTTCTTTGGGATAACATCTTGGCCATTGGGAGGCAAAGGCAGCCATTGACCACCTCTAGGAAATGCAAATTCCTTCACTTGACTGCAAAGCCACGGCAGTGATGGGACAGATTTTCTTCAGAGAAAACACAAACCAGCATCTCTGCCACTAACTGGTCAAGGAGGAATCAAAGTTGCTCAGAGATCTGAATTCCATCAGAGAACAAAGTCAAGCATCTCCAACCAGAGCAGGGCAGATCCAGCTCATCTGAAAGCTCCTGAAACACCTTATTTTACAGAGTGCCAAATTCCAGAGCCTCAGCCGAGGGCTGTGGGCAGAGGTTGAACCAGAGACCTTCACCTACCCCTCATCTGTACTGGCTGGGATCTATATCCCAATTGTTTTACTGAAATTTTCCAAAATTTTACCATGACAAATGAAGTCTTCTTCACTAGAAGAAATATTTTATATGCAAAATTATACATTTCTTAGGGTCAGTATTTCCCACTGGAAACATTTTTTAAATAATAAGATTAATTATAATATTAATTTTGTCAAGTAATTTGAAGACAAAGAACATTATTAAAACAACACTCATCTAAAACAATTACTATAATAACACTTCAAGGAATAGATGATTATATTTACAATATTATATTCTTTATGTCTGAACATAACAAATTTGAAAAAGAAAGTACTAGAGAAGTACAGTAACTTCTGTATTTTAGCAGCTCTGTTAACCTCTCTGGGCTAGGTGTCAGATTAAAAATAAATCTTTAATTTCCCAGGGGCCTAAAACCGTAAAGACCCAGCTTTTCACAGTGACACGCACTCTCCTCGCATTTGTATAATCTGGGTTTACGGATAAAGGGCAGCAGAATCCTGGCACTGGCACTTTCACCAGGAGAGCAGGAATAGAACCACGCCAAAAGCCAGCCCCGTGCTGGGAACGGTCCCAAATCCAACCTCTTGGGCAACACTTCAGCAAATTCAGCCCCAACTCTTTTCCCAGCCGGGGGAGAGGGTCCCTGGTTGCCCATTCTCAGGCAAAGGGAAATGTGGCTCCTACTTGCTGAGGTTTTAATGTCAGACCCTTGATAATCTCCATGCACTGAGCACGAGGCTCAGCCTCCTGCCCCATGCCCTTCAGCTCATGCAATGCCTCCCTTTACAGCTTGCTTACAGATATATTTCAATTGGCAATATTCGACATTTCCAAATGGAAAATAGCTCCTGGTGTGTGAATACGGCCAAATCACAGGATAATTTTATTCCCACCAGTTGTTGCCATGCAGTATGAAATTACAGCTGGTATTACTCCATACCATGGCTTGCAGAAATTTGGACCAAAACTTTAAAAATATTAATGTGTATGCAAATGGAGTCTTGCGCATAAATCAAGCAAACACACTTAATAATCTGGTGCTTTGGCTTTATGAAATGATAGATCAAAGCAGAACAAATGAGAAGATGGAACCCAAATTAACACATTAACTGAAACAGAGCCCTCTCAGATCCTGGAAACCACTCTCTGTCTGGGTGTCACATATCCAATTACATTCCTCGTAACTCAAATGACAGAACAGACTGAGAGAAGTGAGGATGCCTATTCCTACTCATCACCAGCTACTCAGAGTAATCTTTTTCAGAGTACTAGTAATTATCCTTAAAGGAGAACAATTAAAATCCAGTGTAATTGGAAGTCTGGTTATGATTACGGATGAGTCAAAGTGCTTTGGAAAACGAACACAGAAATGTTTGGAGCTCCATTGGTATTTTATTAATCATGTCATTAAAATGGATACATAAAGTGGGTGTAGCTATACAGTGGGATTTTCAAAAGCTCTCAGCACTAGCCACACTCTGCTCCTAGTAAAGCTGGTAAGAATTTTATTCCTTGGGTTTAATGGGGGCAGAGTTACGCCAGAACAGGGCATTTTTATAGCATCCAAACCTTATTGTTCACAAGCAGCCAATTCTCTTGGCGTTTCTTTAATTCTTTCTGGTGATCCCATAATCCTGACATTATTTCCCTGTCCCAGTGGCAGCCCCAGGACTGGAGGTGCTGCAATACCTTGAGCCTGGGGAAATAGAGGGCAGAAGATCTCCTCCCTTCCCTCCCCACCAGGATGAGAAGCAGTAGGAGCTTTGAGGATGGGGGGATTTGACCCGAGTTTGCTGCTGGGGGCAGAGTGCACAGACTTGGCCTCACAGATCTCAAGAGTAACACAGCAATTGGGAGCAGATGGTTGGCATCAGAGAGCAGCTTAAAGAGACAGCACTGAGAGTGGAGAGCAGAAAAATAACATAACAGGAGATTTATTTGTGGTCTCTGGTCCAGGGCTCTCTAAGAAATATAACGAGTGGTTGATACTTTCCTCTCGTCACAGCTAATGTAGGACCTTGAACCAAACAGATTTTGGCATCCTGTTTTGCAAATCTGAAGCCTGATCCGGTAAGAATAAGCCTAAACAAAGCATGATCCCCTCACACTGTTCCTCTGATGTGTCTCCTTCAAGCACCGAAACTCCAAAGCAGATCCTTACGGAAGAGCGGGAACGAACCTCAAAACACGAACCTTTCCAGGAATTTGCTGATGAATCTGTTTGCTGACACTGGAAACATGGACTGAAGCATGTTGGAAAGATGGCAATCATTTGTGCAAATCAGAGGTCAAGAGTGAGCAGGGGGAATGCAGGAGTAGCTGTCTGCTCTGGAGAAATCCCTCTGCATGCACGGACTACCTGGAAAGACACCTAACAACACAGATAACTTGAAAACCATGCCTTTAAGTTTTGTCATTTGTTTTGTAAAAAAAAAAAAAAAATCTCCATTCTAAGAACGCACCTTCTGAGATATGATTTATATCAGTCATACAAATGGTATTCAAAAGCTATCAAAGGCTCTCTGACAAAATCCAAAGAATACACTGAAATGCTGTTCTAAAAACTGAGGGGACTCCCTGCATAAGATACCAAGATCTAAATTTTCATTTTGTAATTAAAAGGAAAAAAAAAAAAAAACCCGCGTGTAATCCTCTTGAAAAGTGATCCCCTTGGAATGAATTGTCTTAATGCTTTACATCTGAGTGAAGCAAGGTAAGGCAGTCCTATACTGCATTTTGTTCTATCGGAGGGAAGCTGGAAATAATCTGGAGAAAAGATTATTTCCAACTTTCCAGCTCTTTTTCTATAATTAACAGGATGTAAGACATAACAAACAGAGGCTGAAGAAAACCACAAACTCTCCATATGGGGTTCAGTTCCTGTTTACTAGTATCCTGTTTACAGCACAGTCTTTGATGGTCAGATAATCAGGCCTCTCATGTTCCCAGAATGACCACACTTATTCTGTACTTATTTAAGGCTGGGAAGACGTTTTAATAAAAAAATATGTCGAGGAAACAAAGCAGAGAGATTATAACAATATGCATCACTACGGAAATACCAGACTCATTGTTATAGAACACAAAATTACCAAATACCCTTTTGTGTGAAAACAGAAGGACGATGTGAGTTGCCATTTCAAAGGGAGGCGAGGAATAGAATCCTTTCCCTCTTGCTGCTGCCCTGGTCCACGGCTGGGTCATGTAACTCAGGTGGAGGCAGGAGAAACACCCATTTCCAGTTCCCACTGCTGGCCAAGGGCTCCCTCGGGCAGGGGGCAGGTGCTGCTTCCCCACCTGCCCTGCTCAGCTCCAGGACAAGGAGGACCAGGGGGTTTGGGTGCAGCTCCGCTGGCTGCTCTGCTCCTCTTTGACACTGCTCAGCTCATGGCCCAGTCCAGCACAGACTGCAGATAAACCTGAGTGCAGAGAACAAACAAACCCAAACCGTCCTTACGCCTGGCAGAACCAATTCCCACCTTGTGCCCAGCTCTTTTGGCTGAAGAGTGATGTGCGTCCAGAACCTGCCCCAAATAATGAGAATGTTGCAATATCAGTTCCTCTGGTGATATTCCTGTGCCCTTGGGCATAATGTTTGGCTTTGGAGACCTTTTTCTTTTTTTTTTTTTCCAGTTGTGACCTGAACTGGACCCCAGCTGGATGGACAGTTCTGAACTTGGGAAAACCACGGGAGCTTGGGGTCACTGTAACAATTTAGGTGCTTCTTGCTGTGATGTCATCTTCCACTGCCTTCTCCACAAAATAATTTACCCTCTTCTCCACACAGCTTCTTCCCTTTCTCTGGAACACACGCAGCTTCTAGAAACTCCATTCTGCTTGACACAGACCAAATTTTTGTCATGTTTTTGTCACAAATTCAACACCACTGATTTAATTGCAAACTTCTTTTTAAAATCACTGGTTCTGTACACAGGGTACAGAGGGTACAAAAATGGAAATTTACATTTTTTTAGTTGAAAGGAGGGCTTAGGTGTGCAGAGGCCTGCTGTAGAAGAGCTTCCTATTTTCATTTCTTCTTTTGAACTTGTGTTATGAGAGCAATAATTTAGAGAAATCAGGCTTGGCAATCAAGATTTTCTCATCACTTTCCATGTGCTAAGAAAAGTTGCAAGTGTTTAAGTAAATAAAATTAAGAGTGATCACTAGATAGTCACTGAGAAAATATTGTATAACAGCTTTTATCTCTAAGAGAACTAAGGTTTTGTTATAAATAAAACTACCAAAATTATGCATTGCAAATAAATAAAGTTTTGCTTATTTAGATTTTTCTTCTGATAATTTTTTTTTCATAAATACCTTTTCATTTTGCTTTTAAATCTATTCAGTGTTTAAAATGGTTTACATCCTAAGCCATGTTGCTATACCAGATTTACTGATGTCATCTATTTGCTTTATACATTGAATGTATAAAAGGACAGCTCATCAGAAAGTCAGGGGAATTAATCTATTGAGATCATCTGAAAGTCCAACCCTTACAGGGTTCTGCCTGTATCAGCTAAAATCAGGAGAATTTACAGGCTATCATTCTTCCACGCCATTAGTAGCACTCTTTAGATTCATTTATTTATTTATTCTCCCCAAAGAGCATCACTCATATCTTATGAAAGAAGAGGAAAGTCCCCGTGACTCATGGAAACACCTTAATTAGTGAAGTTGGAAAGGAGTGCTTCCTCGGGGACATGGTCTCCTGGGAAAATGGCCAGTGTGTTAAAATTTCTTGGAAAAAGATGGAAAACAAATGGAAACTTTTTCAACACTACTGTTTCGGTATGTAAATTATTTCAGTGCTCCCAAAGAGGTTGAGATTAAAAACTTCAGAACATAGTTAATTAACGGCGGTAATCTTAATATAGTTTGCACCATAAATATACCTGGCCTTTAACCCAAGAATAAAAGAGATGTTTGGAGGGGTATCATGGGTGTGGGAGATTTCAATCTTGTTTAGCCTGAGGTTTATCTGAAGAACTGTCTTGGGCCAAGATCTCCTTTCACAGTCTCCTGGTTCATACCACTATAAACAAGGCAAGAATCTGGCCCAAAAATTTTATCAGGTTTAATATCATCGTAATTACAAACAGCCCATTACTCTCAGTAATTACACCACAGAGATGGAAGGTTAACTCCATCCTCACTCAGAGGTGTTACACTTCCAGGTGATGCCTGTGGCACATCTATATGCTCATCCATATATTCCACCCAACATTCCTTGGGACAAAGGTGACTTTAAGTCACATTAAGGACATCCCTTTGGAGCCGAGCCCCTCCAGACAAGGACTTGGAGCAGTAATTTTTCAGGAAGAGTTAATAAAGCTCATTTTGAACCCATACCTGAGAGCCAGGAAGCTCCATAATCAAATAACGCTCCCAAGGGCTATTCATCCTGCAGGAAAAGAATTCAATTTCACTCAGTTCCTCCCTGACCATGGGAAAGTCTTAATGATGTGTTGGTCAAACACCGGTTCAGCACAAGGTTTGATAGGTCAAACATGGGCATAATGTCATAAACCTGGCCCAGGGCTCAGTGAGCTCAGAGAGCTCATTGCTCAGGGGCTGCTCAGCTCCTCAGCATTGTCCTCAAGGTGAAATGAGTCACTTGACACCCCTGCAAGGCAGCAGGACATGGACCAACAGAGGCCAGTCCCCACTCCCGTGATGCAACCAGATAAAGGTTCTTTCTGCACCCAAACACACCACAGCTGAGAAACCTCTTGCCAGGCATTAGGACAAGGCTGTGAGTTGCTATGAAAATACAGTTCTTTTTGGGGTGCTTTATTCTGGGCCACTTCAATACCAGAGATCTCTCATTATTTTTGAAGGACAAACAATTTGACTTTGCTGTTCTGAATTCTGTAGAATCCATCTTACCAGTTCCGCCATCTGCCTGCCATGGGCCGTGAGCAGCTGCCTTTCAGCAGAAAGTGAGGATTGGTCATTGTTTTATTATTATTGAGCACCATTTATGTTGATAATAAATCACTTTAGCAACTTTGTCACTGGAAGGCTCCAACAAACCCGCTATTGCACAAGCCCAGGTTCCACCCTCTCAATCCAAGTGTTTTGGGGACACCACTGCCCCAATTTCAGCTCACTGTGCTGTCTGCATCCTTTGACAACACAACCCCCTGGCCAGGAGCTTCCAGGAAGTGCAAAAACCTCCTCAATGCTCATTTCCTGGGGTGCCAAAAGGCCAGGTCTTCAGCTGAGATATTCATCACGGAGCCAGGATTTTCTCAGTAAAACTGCTCTCCAAGAAATCCTTCTCACGGTGCCTTGCTGAGAAGATTTTTCTATTCTCTTCAGTTATCAGAGAACAATAAATATTAAGTAGAATTGGTCAATACTTTTTAATGTGGTTTCTTTTTATTGCTAGAATATGCTGCTTTGCCCAAACAGATATAGTTGGGAGGGGTGGGATGGCTTCAGTAGATTTTTTTCATTTCAATTATTCTTCTAAAAAACAATGGCTTTGAAATGGTCAAAGAAGCTTTCTCTGACATTTTCAGAACTGAATAAAATCTTCTTTATTTGAAGCAGCTTTTCATTTTCAAATATAAGTTGACTTATCACAAAAAAAAATCTAAAGACAGAGATGAGTGGTTTTCTGTTGTGGTATGGGAAAAATATCTGAAATCTTAAAAGGTCTCAAGGTACAATGAACCCATTTTTTTGCTGAATTCCAAGACTAGGTATAAACTGCATATACTTGTGGATTAACTGACAGAACTATGTTTCCTGGAATACACCAACAAACCAAAATGTTATCTACTAACTATGAGACATATTGACAATAATGGCATTAAAGTGAAATTTCCTTGATTGAAATTAGTGCCAAAACATTCACTGAGCTGAAAACATCAGTCTGAACATTTCACACCCAGGTTTTGCTCAGGAGCAGATCTTGCAAAAAGAACCACTGGGTTGAATCTGATCTGATTCTACTCTCACCATCATTTATGGTTCCTCCACTGCAGCTGAGACAACTGCACCTCTAAAAAACCCAAAGATAAAATCTTCAGTTGTGCTAAGATGATTTCAAGCCATTGGAGTTAGAACTGGTAAATGGGCTCTCTTTGATTTAGAACGTGACCAAGAACAGAAATGAAGAGAAAAGAAAAAAACCCCCACGTGTCTCTCCAGAATTGAGTGGCCTTTAAACATCGACCATCAGCCTCTGCTCATCAATGGTGTATTAATGGCTCACTCCAGTAGTGCAAATATATCTTTTAGTGAAGCATTAACCCTGCTAATTAAGAAGGGGGTTTACAACAGAGAAGTGGTCAATCAAACTCTCTGCTCAGATAACAGCTCTCCACCACACTCCCTTGGGAGAAGCACTTAAACAACACATCAGGTATCCTAGGTAACTGCAGCACCAGATGAGAGCTGTTTTATGAGTTTCCTAATTAAATTTCACAAACTTCATAGCAGTGACAGACTCTTGGTTATCTCTGCTGCAGAAATTCAGATGGGATGCCAGAGGGAAAGGATGGGGCCGCTCGTCTTATTGCCTGCCAAGATTTTGTGCTACCGGTTACACTCGTCAATCTCTATCTGAGCAGTTAAGAGCTATAAAGAATTCATTAAAAGGGCTGAGATTTATTAGAGGCTCCTCGAGCTCATTAAGGGTGCTGATGAAATGTGAAGCCCTTGAATCCACACGCCATCTAAGAAACGCTCGAGAAGAACCTATCAAGTTTTTGCAGAGAGGGAAAACTTTTTTCGTTTTTTTTTTTTTTTTTTTCTTTTTCCCAGAGTTTCCCCTGGCCGTAAAATCTAGGCCATGGTTCTAATTTTTGTTATTGTTGCTAGAAATTGTACTTTTCAGCTGTGTCTGCTTCTTCCACCCCCTTCATGAATACAAAATGGCAGCAAGATTTGGGTGTTGCACAGCCAGCAAGATGGGAGGAAGATAAGAAATATTAGAATTTGGTATAAAATGTGGGAAAAGCAATAAAATGAGAGAAATACAGGGCTCAAGCAGCAAGTGCTGCGGTAAACCAACTTTGCCCTCAAAATACTTCCAGTGAAATGCTGGAATAACCAAAAATAGTGAAAACATGTTTTCCTCCATTCTCTGAAGGGATTTCAAATGCTCAAACATTTCAGTTGCATGCAAAGCTCAGAGGCTTTTGGACTGAACAATGTGTTTTATTTTCAACTAAACTGTTTTAATTTTTCCATATTCCATTAAAAACAAACAAACAAACAAAAAACCAAAAAAAAGGGCAGGTACTTTCTGCAGAATTATTTTGTCGCCAAAATAATCCTCAAAAACTTTTACCTCTGAAAATGCCAGATATATTGAAAGAAAGGAGAGGAAGAGACAGTCAAAAGGAAGGAAAGGGTAAAAAAAAATAAATAAAGGAGTTGTGGAAAATTTTCACCCCAATTGAGCTGTAAAGAATGATGCAGAGGAGATGCCAGGTGTAGACTTGACTTGTCTTTAGTCCATCTCCAAAGCTGAGCACACTCAGCTCATCCCTGCTGCACATTACTCAGCTCAGTCAATAAAAGCAGATCAAGCCCCAGAGCAGCTTCTTAAAAGAGGGGGGAAATAAAAACCAACCCAAGCTGCTCTTTTTTTAAAGCAAGCATTGGCAGAGCTCAGCTCACTTCCAGTCCAGTTTGGTGTGAGATATTTTCTACAGGGCCTTGTAAATGCAGCAGCTCTGCCACAGACAGCTTTTCCTCTGCGTGTACAGCCTGAGATGCCAAAGGCACAGGGAGTTTCTGTGGCCAAATGAAATTAATTTTGTGCACAAGGCCTCCCCCCCAGGGAGGGATTATAGCCCAGGTAATAAGAGAAATTCTCTAAGGACTATGCATGTGAGAAAAAGCAGAGTCTGTGTGCAGGGTGTTGGGTTTACTGTCACCCCATGCAGGGGCAGCCCAGCCCATGGTGGCACGTGCAGGGCTGCAGATGAGGATGCAAACGACAGAGACTTCCCTGAGTGCCAAACCTTTGTGTTTGCTGCATTTTGTATATCTCAGAATGCAAATACGGTTGAGAAAATGATGCTTTGCATCTAGATGGAGATTGAAATCTGAGGTTCCCACAGATTTAGAGGTGTTCTCATTCAGGAGGAACATTCCCATTCTAGAGTTATGGAAATACCCCATAAACTTATGCTGTAACAGGAGAAATGTCAACAGAAACCTTACCAAACACATCAGGAGAACATGAGTCTACAATGCCTTCTTTTCTTAGTCCTCCCCCACCTTTTATGATGAAATAAATGCCTATTCCTCTAGGTTTATGTAAATTCTGCTTTTTGGGTGCTTTTTTTTTTGGTTTTTTGTTTTTGTTCTTTTAAATCAGTGTCAGCAGAACAAATTACCTCCCTGACCAACACCTAATAGCTCAACACCTATTTCAGGAGGATTTATTCTGACCACCAGCAACAACCACAGAGGAGTTTTTTGTGTGTTGAGTGAAGGAGCCTTGTTCATGTAACCTACAGAGCAAAGCCAGGGCTGACCCAAGCAGATCAGCACCCAAACAAACCCAGAAAACATTTGTAGAGAATCATAAATGTCCAGGGTGATCAGCGCTCCTGTGTGAGAGCTCCCTTGGCAGGGCAAACACGTGTCCCTGCAATCCACACACGGGAACACGTGAGGAGATGGTGCCAAACAAAACCGTAACAAGTTTTTGCAATGCCAGTGACTAAGACTTCCCTGAGCTGGAGAAGGCAGGGAAGCCTCACTTGAACTTAAAACCCACCTGAGGAAGGGAAGGGCTCGCACTGTTTTGTCGGCTGTTTCCAGGTGCACAGGTGCCCTGTCCCTGTGCCAGTGGGGTCGCTGAGTTTCCCAGCAGCTCTGAGACCCCTGGGTGGCCCTCGGTGATGCTGCCCAAAGGGGAGGCTGAGCAGGAACCGACCAGCAGCTGGCAGGGGCTGGGGATCCCTGCAGAGCTGGACACACAGCCCGCTGTGGCCCTGCAGACGCTCCACACTCGGGTGCAGCTGCAGGCTGAGGTGTGGGACTGCCCCGCTGTGGCCTGGATCACAGAGCCCAGCAGTCTGTGAAGTGGAGATGCTAATAAACTCCTAATAAACTCCGAAACTCGGGCTGCTTCTTGAGCAAGGGTTTATGGGACAAGTCGCTGCAGAGACACTTCCTGACCGTCACGCAGAAAGGCAGTGACAAAGCCAGCCCAAAGAGCTCTCGTTTTCTAATTCTGTGCTTAAACTGCAGAAGAACCTTTGAGTCCTCATGCTGCAGGGTGGGTGGCTCGGACTCACAGATATTTATGCATTTCCCTATGTTTTTAAAGTGTGTTTGCCTTTCTTAGAAAGAGTGTGATGGAAAAGCCACTGGTTCATCTCCCCATGTCTCCCTGCTGAAGAAAAACAGTGGCAGTACATTAAAGACTAAGCTGAGTTGCACTGGGGACCCAGAAACCCTTAAGCAATCAGGAAAACTGTTTGTGCTTTTGTGCCTTCAAGTAATACTAGCACCAAAACCTCACTGCACTTCTCTAAAAAGGAGTGTAGCTCCAAACCTCTGGGCTCACTTCTCTACAAGGTTCAAGACATTTATGCTCTAAAGCATAAATGGAAAAAATTGCTGGCGATTACAGCAGTGCTTTCCTCAGGAAAGCAGACACCAGCCTTTATCCTGCACTTCTGTTTAGCAATATCAGTGATCTAGGTGAAGACACTGCTATGCCAGCCTGGATTAGTTACACAATCCCTGCTTGTGGAGGGTGTGGGAAGCTCATTACATCCCTACAACAGAGAGCAAAAAGATAGAGAGGAGGTTTTATAATCCACAAGACTCCAAACAGTAATAAATACAGCCAGCTCTGGAGCCCACCAAGCAAGCAGGTGAAAATACATGAACATGAGCATTTACTATAACAAGTCTCTTTTTCCCCCTCCAGACATTTCTGCTCATTCAAAATGTGCAGCGATAAATCAAATTAGATCAAATACAACCGTCTGAAAGGAAGCCACACAATAATCAGTTTTGAATTTTCCCACCCTTCTCCCATAAAAAAGCCAGTGTAGTATTACAGAAAATTAATATGTGCATCTTGCCCATTATATCTCGCTTGAAACTGTATAAAATGACATCTGATAGCAGCTTGTATGGACAAGCTCTTATTAAACGTAATTACTCAACAAGGTCTATCCTAAATCAGTTAATGATCGGCAACAGACAGAAATTTGCTGGTATTCCCTGACTTTGCATATTATGGGAGTAGCTTTTAATATTAAAACGTTCATATCATTCCTACTACGCTTTGATTTGCTACCGATGAAGTGGATGTAAAATCTGATTACATTAATTGAGCGTGTTGTCAGATTGTCACTTTTCTCCTTTTTAATTGCCTCCCGTCTCCTTCATTATGCCTGGCAAGCCGCATTTTCAGCCCAGCATCCCTCTTTGCATGCCTGGCTCTCCCATGTGCTGCAGAGCTGCCTCCTCGAGCTGCAGGATCTCCTTGGGGTACCGGGGTTCCCTGTGCTCCCTGGGAACATCTAATGGGGGTTTGGATTTCCTGCTGCAGGGGCACAGAAATGCAAAAGCAGGAAACTGCTAGAGAGCACCGAGGGCAGCACTGCTGAGCTGAGTGTGGTGGTTTGTGCTGTCGCAGAGATTATTGACTCCTCCTGCATCCTAATGGCAGGAATTGATAATTCCTCACCTGTGTGTGTGCTTCAGCTGCTCTAACGCTGTATAAAAACTTTTACACAAAACTCTATAAAAACTGTCTCCAGGCTCTGTGTGGCAGTCCGAGGGGTGGTTTTACATTCTCAGGGATTACTTAGGACTCCTCTTTCCAAGCTGCTGAGCAGCTTTTCCCTAGTCTGAGGAAGACTGTGCGGGTTTTGCTGTCAGCTTGCTCCTGCAACGTGGGAATCTCCTGCAGCAAAAGGCAGGAGCAGACCCAGTGAAACATTTCACCTCGTTCTCTCCTCCCTTCCACTCTGAATCCCCAAACCACACAGAAAGAATCCTCCCAGTAACTGAATTTTACTCCAAACTTGCCCAACACAGTTTTACGTTTCTTGAGACCTCCTTGTTTTCCACAAAAAACACTGCAACCTGCCTAGGAGTTAATCAAGGGGTTAATTAGTTAGGTAGTCCCCTTACACCCCCGCTGTATTCATTTGTTTTAGGTGAAGTTACACCTAGTTTTAAACTGCCACTGTAGGAGAGTCCCAACTTGTTTTGCTATCAGTTGGCTTTGATAATTTGCCAGGGAGTTAATCCTGCCTGACACACAGCTCACAAGATACACCTCACCTGTGCTTTATCAAAGCAGCTCCCCTGCGCTTCAAGAGCGGCGAGTGTAACCCTGCCCAGGGTTGTTGCAGCCCTGGAAAACACATTTTGTAAATGATTCTGCTTTTAATTTTTTTTTTCTTTTTTTTTTCCCCCCCTTCAGAAGTTTTGTCTCTCACCCTTCAGCTCTCGCTGTGTTTATAGAGTCACCTTCTGTCCTAGAAATTCTCCTTGCTGCGACACAGGCTCGGGGCAGCTGTGGGGCTTGGAAGGGTGGCTTCATTGTGAACACAAACACATTTGCTGACAGTGTAATTACTCCCTTCCCCAGATTTTTTTTTCCCCCTTGCTTTCTTAAATGCAGGACACCTACAGTCACAACAGCAATATATCACTTGCCTGTAGCACAGCTTTCTTTCCCCTGTAAAGCGTTAATGAAGTTCCTGTCCTTGTTTCTCAGTAATTGTAAAAGCATGTTGGGTAATACACTCGCCACACTTTATTAAAGCACTGGCCACACTTTATTAAAACCTAACAACCCAATCCCCTGCTCCCTGCTAAGGAGACCTAACTCCAGTTCCATTTGGAGTTCATTTCAGCCTGCTCAGATCACACACTTGGTTTTAATTCTTCCCGGGCCTGATCTGAAGACGATGTGCCTGGCTGCAGCGTTTTCAGCTGGTTCACATTTGGCTGTGGCTGTGTCTGCACGACTTTCTAATGCAAGGCCTGGTCCTGGAAGGTGCTGAGGGCACAGAGGGCTCCTGCAGATGTCCAAGGGGACACTGGGACACTGCTGGGCCCCTGGGGACGGCTGGCTCCAGGCTGGGTCAGGGAGGTCCATGCAGGATGCTTTGGGGACAGCATGACTCAGCAAGGCATTTGAAGGGGACAATGGAGGGGGTGGTGGCAGCTAATTATTTGACAATTATTTCTGTTGAATAATTCTTCCAAGGGGCAAGGATGGGGATGAGCCTTAAGCCTCTGCCTTTTTTTTCCCCCCCCCCTTTCTCTTTTATACTTTTTTCATGATCCTAACATGTGAGTCTTGCACAGACCGAGGTGGGACGAGGTGGTGAAATCCAAGGGCCCATTGGGGTTGTTTTCCTCTGTTGGCACTGCCATGGTAAGAGAGTTGAGGAATATTAGGAGCAGATGCCCGTAGATAGCACTGGTCATCCAGAGGATGAGGTCAGTTCGATCACCACCATTTTTCCTGCAGGGAAACTGAGGCATGGGATGCCCTCTTTGGTGTTACAGACCTGGAGGTAGAACTTCCCCAATTAACTGTCCTTGAGACTTCTAGTGCACAAGTCTCTGCCCAGAATAACTACAGATCTGGTGTTGCTGTTAGACACATAATTTCATCTCTGTGAAAAGGATCATTTCTTCATTCTCTTTTGTGTCTTTCTCCCTATAAAATCATCACAAACTGAGTGATGTGGAAGCACATATGTGTACAGAGAATACCTTGATATTTACGAGATGCAAAGTACATTGTTGCATTATTTACGAGGTGGAGGTAACCAAGCCATCAAACTCTTGGGTGTTATGGCACAAGAAAAGGAGACTCTCGCTTGAAATCTCAGAAGAAAAAAATGCATTAGTGCATGTTAGAGATGTGAAGTGCAGACTGAAGTTGTGTGAACTTGGGCAGGCCCACAGAGAGCACATGAGGCAGAACCCCTTGGGCTGTCATCTCGAGGCATCACCTCTACAAATAACGCACATTATTTGGATAAAACATTATCTTATGTCTTCCCCGATGACAAGGCTCTTTGATTTTCTGAAGGAAACATCATTGAAAAAATGTGTGGTTCCTCCTGCGTGTGATTAAGCCATTACAAGAATGGCCACAGTGTACAGAATCACTCAGAAATGTCACGGCAGACGAGCACCCAAATACCTCTTTGGCAGAAAGTGATTAGCTCAGCTGGATTTCCTGGTTAAATACAAGGTTAGATAAATACTTGAATAAACTTATTTCAGCACAGACAGGATTAAGGAGAATGTCTTATTCTTGTGCTGACAAAGTTTTGCTGTTTGCAGACTGATTATATCTTTAATTTAAGATGATTATTTTCCATTTCTAGTGATTCACAAGGGGAGAGATTCCCTCACTGTTTGTACTGCTCGAGTCATCAGGAGGAGCAATTCCAGCTGGAGACCATGGGGAGGTGGTGGGTCAGGAGTGGAAAGGTTCAGGTAACCTTTGGTGCTGTTTGGGGGGGATGCCCACCAGGAGAGGTGCAAGGATTGCTGGCAGCTCTCTGCCCTGGGCCCTGCTAGACCTCTCCTGGCATTGCTCTGCCTCCTCCTTTTGCCCATCCCTGCTGTAGGGGTGACCTGCAGGGAGCCAAACCTCCTGCCAGTGGTGCTTCAGCTTGTCCAGGCCACAAGCAAACTCACAATTAAAGCAACTTTCTTATTTTAGCTCCTCCCGAGGTTGTGGTCCACAGACAATGCACGGTGTGTGAGTTACAAAATATTATTAGTATCTAATTTTAAAATAGGAGCCCTGCCATGGGAAAATAGATATATATATATATATTCATGCAGTGTTTTTGCTTTCCTGCACACTCACTGCAAATACAAGTGGAAGGATTTGTGTAAATGCTTGTGCAGTGAGTGTGTGTGGTTAATGAGTGCTGGCAAATGAGCACCACCATGAAAGAATCATAGAAACACAGACTCACTGAGGTTGGAAAAGACCTCCCAGACATCAAATCCCACCTGTGCCTGATCCCCACCCTGTCATCAGCCCAGAGCACTGAGTGCCACATCCAAATTTTCCTTGGACACCTCCAGGGATGCAGACTCCACCGTGTCCCCCAACAGCCCCTTGCAATGCCTGACCACCTTTTCAGTGAACAAATTCCTCCTGATGTCCAACCTGAAGCCCCCAAGAGCTCAATGCTATTTTTTGCCTCTCTCTAATCCCTATGGTCCAACCCAGAGCAGACATGGACAGTCTGGGACATGAGACAGATCCCTGGTTCCATTCCCAATCCTTCAATTTAAAGGTCAGGAATCTACAGTCTGCCCATTAAATGGAAGGTGCCATGAAGGAGAAAGCTGGGAAGGCTGCAGGTCAGTTTAGATTTGCCCACAGACAACCCTAGCCCGGCATATTCCCCTGGTTTATAGGACCTGCAGTTAGAAAACAGCTTCAGCTGTAAGGAGTTATTCAGCAGCCAAGGCAAGGAAATGGCACGGAACGAAGCCTAGGATCGGAGTGAGAAATAAAGCAAAAACACTGCCATAAAAATAGAAGGAGCAACAGTCTTCCACGTTGCATCTTTGGGGAAGATTAATTGGTTTGGCTGCAGTTGTGAAAGCTCCGATACAGCACAAGGCTCCAGCCAACTTTGAACTCAGCGGAGCCACACAAGGGCTGGGTGCTGAATAACTTTGAAGAGCACAACATCAAACCAGCCTCAACTTGAGTTTGAGAAACACCCCAAACCAAACCCAAACAATGCTGCTGAGCGAATGATTCAGGGCATTGGTACGACCCTCCACATCTCATGTGGAGCAGAGGGAAAGCTGATGATGAAGTGCAGTGGAATACCTCTTCCCAGGCCAGAGCAGAATCACAGAAAATAAACAAGGAAAACGTATTTACCCCTGGTTAGGCAGATTTAAAACCACCCTGTTTGAGGCAGGCGTGCTTTGCTGTCCCTGTTTCCTGAATGGAAATCTTCACCAGGGTATTTAAGATTCTGGCACACACAGATTCTGAATCACTCACAGCCTGGCACTGGGAGGGACTTCATGGAAGGCACAAAGCCTCTTCCTGACACAAAAAGAATCGGAGAGGCAAAGAGCCTGGCAGTTTGCTCCTTTACTTCACCATCTCTCTGTCCTCCCAAAGGTTTCAATCCTTGGACAGCCTTTCTTCGAGCACAGAAAGCCTTTACAACAGCTGAAAATGGCATCCAGGCCTGCTGGATTCTGGGCCCGTGCAGCAGCCAGCAGCCTGAGTTCCCAGGTAAAGATAAATGTTTGGCTGGGAGAATATTTACTTAAAATTGGCACTACTGATACGGGACAACTTTTTCTCCAAGTGCCTTGGGATGTTTGATTAAATGAGAAGTGTTGCAACAAAGCAAACAGTGTTCATAAGAGTGCTAATAATAGCAGTACCTGGAGTCACTGCTCCCATAAATAGAGACCAGCAGGAGATAACTCCATGCATTTACATCAGATCCCCAGAATGTACATTTGCCCTAAGCACAAATGATATAATGAATGTTTTATCATTATCAATGCTTGCAAGCATAGGCCATGTGCGAGGTGTTTAGGAAGATGTGCAGCTTTTCCAGCTGCCAGAGCAGCACGGGGGATTACTGCGTCACGTGGAGGAAGGCAGAGATAACACCTCCTCCCTATTGTCTCAACTGGAAGAGATCAGATCCAGTCCTATGATTATTATCATCTTGTGAAGCTACCAAAGATAATGAAACAGCTCGCTCAGGAAGTAACATTGTACGTTAATCTTTTCTTTCTCTATTAATCCTACATCAAAGAGGAGTCTGCCCTGGCTAATTACGAGGTTCAGCCCCAGAAGATCACTATTACACCCAGGCCATCTCACTTTTCCCTCCAAGCCCTTTTCCTTCTCTCAACATCTGTGGTCTGCGAGCTCTTTACTGAGGGAAGGTGAGGATGCTGGGCACCTTTACTGCTGTCACCTGCAATGATGGGGCACACATTTCAGTGTGGGAACACTGAGTATTTGTTGTGCTCTGAGGCTCATCCAGGAGCCAAAATTACAAGCCGCTGAATGAGGATGGAACAACAAACAGGATTTGATCTAAAGGAAGGGCCTGGAAAGAGTGAAGATGAGTGAAATGCAGGTGGGTTAGGATGCACCTTTGCATCCTAAACTTTACTGACCATGGACAAGAGAACAAAAAGACTGAACAGGTAGAGTGAAAGACACTCAAATACTATTGGGTACTGTAATTCTCAGGCAAGCCATCCTGCCATCACACCACAGGGTTTCCTTGTGCCTACCAACACGCCAGCTGAGGAGACTTTCTCCTCATGGAAATTCTATCTGGGTTTTCCCAGATGCAGTGAGGCAGCCAAGTGATGGAAAGGGCTATTTTGGCCTTAAAACTTCCCTTAGTTCTGCACTCATTGACAGTATTGATACAACCAGGCCCTAAACTCTTCTTTAAGAGTGATTGCTGTAGTGCAGTAAAGGAAGAAAGAAATAAGATTTATTTGGCCTGAGGCTCAAGCTCTTTTGTTCTGGCAGGTCCCAATCAATGTAAAAACACCATGGGTTTTCTGATTTTTCCACTACTTTACCTTTCCTCCTCACACACAGTTTTTTCTTTCCTCCTTCCCTTCCCATCCCTCTTGCCTCATTTCTTCTTCCTTTTCATATTTCTCTTCAGGCTTTTTTTTCCATTGCCTACTTCTCCCCACAGCACTTCTGCCTTCCAACCTCACAACAACCCAAACTCTCAAAGAAGTTCCTAATCCTCTCCTAATCTGAGGCAGGCAGTTATTAGCTGAAAATTAATATTTTTGCTGCTCTGTGCTGGCACAGTAACAGGGAAATCTCCATCTCTGCCCTGCTGGGGGAGCAGCCACTACAGCGCAGCCACTCTGGAGGAGCGCCAGGTTTATGGATTAGCTGCTGCACAACACAGGGTGGATGAAAAAAAGCTCTGCTGGGAAGTGGGGAAACAAGAAGTAATCTGCCTTCTCAGCTGGGTTCGAGGCTCCTCTTTGCTCTTTGAGATTGGCCACAGCGCCAGGACAGAAGGGCTCATCCTGACCTTGGCCCAGCTGCTGCCTCCCCGCTCCAGGAAGATGAAGATGAGCGAGGCTGTTTCTCGCTCAGAGCACAGCCAGAAGAGGTTGCTGTGCTTGTTCTCCATCCTTTGTTATCCTTCATCCTTGGGAGATGTGTGTGGTGGGCTGAGAGGTGGCTCAAGGAGCCTCAGCTGGGAGATGGGGTGTGTGGGGTGAGCAGTGCTCCCAGCCAGGCACAGGCACTGCAGAATCCCAATGTTCCTGCAGAAAAGGCTTAGCAGGAAAAGAAGCCACTCCATGCAAAAGGCTCAGTGACCCACTTGGACTTTGGCTAGGACTGGGGGTAGAAAAAGGGCCGCTCACTCAGACCAAAACCACTTTTTTCCAGGAAGAGATTCACAGCAACCAAATCACGGACTTAAACCGTGCATTCACATAAAAACAAAAATGCAGTCTTCATGTTCGTGTTCCCTCATTAGAGTTTTTCCTTCCTGCTACATACTGACTTATTAACAAATTAACATGTTTTGATTCCACCGTGAAATTCTTGAGATAATTGTTACAGCTATGGTCCTAGGGCTGAAGAACTGTACTTCTAAAATGCTTTTATAGACTACAAATTGGATGCTTTTCATACAGGTTATCTAATTTTAATTACAGTTTCCCCTCTGGCAAGTCTTTCTTCGCTTTGAAGTTGATAGAGTTTTGTCATCCTTGGGGAGTGAGCAGTTTCAGATTATCATCATGTCAGATTTTATGTCCATAGAAACACTTTTTCAACAGTTCTTTTACGTGAGGCAAGCTTTCATCTGTGGGAGTTTTATTGGTCTGAAAGTTATGACAAGCAGCTTAAGTGTAAGTGATGTCCTACTTGTAACGTGAAAAAAAAAAAAAAATCACTCTGAGCACATACATCTGCCACTAAAATAAACAGCAATTATGGTCCCTAGGGACACCATTGAGGAATGCAAAAATAAGACATTATCTTCAATTCACCTTTTTTTTTTTTCCTCAAGTTTGCCATTTTCAAGCAATATTTTTCTGCCTGAGTCATGAATGGCTGGGAAGAAGGGAAAGGGAAGCAAAGAAATACCAAAATGAGAAAGTCTCTCAGAAAATGACCCAGTCAAGGTGCAACATCTGTCCATCAAGCCCTGACAAGACACTCCTGAGCTCCAATATGAGTTTTGACCACCAGGCTGTTGCTGGGTGCATTTCACATGACTAATTGCATAACACTCAGCACTGTGCTTTCATCAGGAGCAGATACGGTCCCTCCCTCGGCTGCATTAGAGGCCTGCCGCCCATAAATAACATGTAATCTCTTGCTCTTTATTGCCAAGATGTTTATTGATGTTTGCCAAAGCCAAGGAAAAGAAGGATTTAGCACATAAGCATCTCCTTACGAAGGGTTGATTTGTTTGTGTTGGGAACCCGGGGAACTACAAGATGTTGGACTCTCAGTGTATCAACCACGTCTCTGGCAGTGACTTTTTAAAATTTTTTGACAGAATTTTCTTGATGAAGTTGCCTGGGTTTGCAGAGCCAGTGGCAGTGCTGCCATCACAAGGCTCTGCACCCCGAGTTCGATGGGCTGCCAGCATGTTTACTGCTGCAGTGCTCTCACAACTGCAATGAAACAACCAGCACATCACGGATGCTTAAACCAATCGGAGCATTCAGACCTTTAGCCTGCATAGTTTTAGGGCAGTGAGAGATACAAGAGCAAATAGTTAATAAAAATAAACAAAGCTTGCTGGGGAGTGTGAAAACATGGGGGGGTGGAAGACGTGTGCAGGTTCTCCTCTCATCTCTGACATTCCTGAGCTAACAAACAACAGGCAGCCCAAGCAGAATCCAAAAGTGGCTAGGAGAAAAAAGTTCTGTAGGATCACTGCTCAAATATAAAATTTCCACTGCCTTCCTGGGGATTTCTAATGATGTAAGATCAAGGAAAATTTCAGGTTTAGCTTCCCTTTCTTCACCCCCAAAGACCCTTTCTTCATACAAGAGACCTTGGATCCTGTTCACTGGAATTAAGTCAGATATTTTCAATTGAAGAAAATCAGAGGAATTAGCCTGAGTTGATTGAAATCCCTCTTAAATTTATGTAAGTCCCTTAAAATCACTTGAATTCAGGTTGCAGCTCCAGCCCAAGTTTATCAGGCAGGAAAGTTATGGAGTTTGCTGTCATAAACAGGACCTACTTCCCTGAAATGCTGGATATTTGTCAGAGGTTTGCAAATTAACAAGGTCTCCTAGGAACGACAGCAGCAGCAACAACAAAAATACTTTAATAAAATTAATATATGGAGTGGGTATTTTCTGGTCTTTCTCATCTGATACTAGTTTAGGTAACTGCTGACATTGAAAGAACTATTCTAGATTTATTCCTGGAGCTCAATTTGCAATTGGTCTCTGATTTTTCATAGTGAAGGAAGTCATAAAGAATACACAGCTCCTCATGACCACCAGTGATTCAAGGTATTCCCCAATTTTCAGGAAGGCAAATTGGAGGAATAGGTCTTGGAGCTGCAAGTGCAGTCACTAGAAAAACAGGTTCAGTTACTTTGGGTTAAGTCAGTGTAAAAGTCTCAAATCTGTGAGAAGGAGAGGTGGCCAAAATGCCTCAGTTCTTTCAAATGGATGTTCCTTGCCCTTCACCAGCTGCTTCAGGTGTCACAAGAGCAGCTTTCCCTCTCAGAAGGTCTGGCAGGGCCCGATGAGCACTTCCAAACGGAGATTAACACTTTCACACATCAAAGCAGAGCTCACCTGTTAAACTGTGTGAGCATATCAGACTTTTAATGAGGAGGATTTAAATGACGCAGGTTTTTTGCAGGTTTGACCACAGTGTCCTCCTTTTAACCCTTTCCTCTGAGTGGGCTGCTCCCACCAAGGAGAAACACACCTAATTTTGAGCTGCAGGAAGCTCCAAAGCCCAGTTATTTCCCCTTGCCTTTCCCGGGGCAGACCTGCAGCCCTCTGGGGACACTCCTGGTCCTGTGGTCTCCCAAGGGAGGAAGGTGACAGACCCTCCATTTACATTTTCTGGAGCAAGTCCCATCATCCTGCTTCTCCCCAAAGGAGGGACATGACGGTTTTCCAGGGAATCTCAGCATCTGCTTCCTCACACAGATCCCTGACAGATAAGCTGCTGCTAAACACTCCTAATTATGAACCCAATTAACAGTATCCATACCATGACCCACAGCTGTGCCAAAAACACTGCAGCAAAACGAAAATCCTCCCACCATCCTTCAGCATCCACAGCGAGACTCGTGTCCTGCACTTCTGTCCCCTCCACTCGCTGCCACTGAAGTAAAGAGGATAAAAAACAAATCCTGTGAAGTCAGTCTTCCCTGCATTTGTTCATTAAAATATGGTCAGCCTCCATGAGAGTTTTATTTGGAACAAAAGGACTGTTAGAGAATTAGTCACAGCCTGGGAGGCAGGAGAGGGCATTGTTTTATGGAGACAAGAAAGGCTTTGGGAAGCAGATGATTCTAATTTACCTTCTTGACTTTATTCAGCCACTTTTAAATAGATTTCTCTTCATGTGGACTGCAGTGTTTATAGCTGTAAAGAGGGGGGAGTCTCACTTTTAACCCCTGCAAAAGAGCAAGGCTAAGAAATTAATCCTGCTGAATTCTGCTTCTTGCTCGATTAGCAAAGATTTCAGCTCAGGTGACCTTCTCCAGGGAACACCAGCTAACATCAGGAATTCCCAGTGAAACATAAGTGGGGTGTTCTTGCACTTAAAACAAAATCAAAAGATCTCTGTTTCAAAATTAAATTCTTCTAATTTAGGAATTTAATTAAACTATACTATTAAAATTACTTAATTTAAAACTTTAATGTATGAAAATATTTTAATTTACTTCTATTTATAGGTTTATGTTCTGTTCTAAGATGCAAAAAGTTTGGGGCATAGAGTTTGAACTTTTCAGGCTATTGGGAGGGGAATTTTGCTTAACATATCTCAGAAGGTTTCAGGGTAGGGAAATCAGTTTTTGACCAGTTGCAGTTAAAAAAGACCTTTTGAGAAACCTTCTGGATTGAATTTATAGCTTAAAATTCAACTCTGAAAGGAGAAGTGGAAAATAAAATAATCACCTTTTATTTGTTCATTTAATAAAATAATGATATAAAACTTTTCTGTCATTACATGTGCTTATATTTATTTAATGTACATTTTCCTTAGCTTCTGCCTTAGTTTCCTTACTTTCTTTTTGTTTCCTTAGATCCTAACCTGAAAGAAAATGGTAAAAGAGAAACTCACTGAATGGCGACCTTTCATAATCTCACTTTTTGAAAGAGGAAAGCTGAGCAAGCAGAAGAAAAAGTGTTTTACACCATTTTCAAAGCTTTGTTTTGGCAACCTTGTGTAAAACTCAGATGCCTGAAGAAATGTTTGAATAAGAGAAACCTTTTCTGAAGTGCAACAGTTCCATTTAAGTTGTTCTTTGCCTACCAAAACATTTAATGCAGACGTGTAAGACCTTCCCAGAGATAAATCCCACACCTTTCATTTCNCAAAACTTAAGTAAATCTTCCCGCTTTAAAAGTTCATAGAAGGATGAAAAGGCAAAAAACCAATTCTGCTTGGTGCAGATGTAAATAGATTTCTCTCTCCCTCACAAAAACACATCCCTCATGCAAACACTTATTTGGATTGGCTCCGTCCTTCATCCATTTCCAATCACAGAAGCCACCACTCCTCCCAATAGCGATCAAAGGCATGAGCACAGCAGCTCCAACAATTGCTGCCACGGAGAAACAATTCCATGAATACATGGGAATGTATTTTTAGAGCCTCATAATACAGCTTCTCAACTGGAAATAAGGGGCGGGGGGAAAAAAAAAGGCATCTCGTGACCACGGGTTTGATCGAGCCCACCAAAAAAATGCTCTGCAGAGCATAATTTGAGAACCATTGTATCATACTTGAATCCTCTAGAAACCAGCTAACCAAATGTAACAAATTAAGGCAAGTCAATTTAGAAGGGCAAAAATATCACTCCCTGTTAGTGTAGTACTGATAGACTCCTCAGTGATGAGCTAAATAAGCACGTACACAATCACTTTAGTTTCCAGTAATGTCATTCAAATTAGATTGTTCAGGGGACCTTCTAAAGCAGTGCTGAAGAATTGGCTTGTGCTGCTGCTTTTGAAATGGCTGAAGGAACAGATAAATGTACTTCACAGTATTTTTTTTTCCCTGAAGATTTAGGGGAAAAGACTGGGCCATTCTGTTTTTTGGGGGGGTTTTTTGTCATTTGGAAATGAAGAGCAATTATATATTTTGCTGAGTTTTTGCTATTTTACCTGTGACCCACCTCAGGTGTCTTTGAACCCTTCTTAATCAAATGTGACAGAAGGTTAGATAAATAGCAATTTAAATTCCTCCAGTTTTTGTGAAGACAATTGGGTACCTACAGGACGAAGGCCCCTGCAAATACTCAAGCCCAACAACAGGAAAAGCTTTATTTAGAGCTTCCCTTTTGCAGACACAAAATTAAATCCACCATGAACTATGAACCCAGAAAAGAAAACCATTGTTAGTCCTGGTGCTCGTGCAATATCTTATCTTTTTCTTCCACTTTCTCCCAGTTTTCTGCCCGGGCTACAGTGATAATTCCCCATCCCCAGTGTCTTCATTGGGTGTCTGGAACACCAGAAGGGAGACCTGCCCTTCAGCCCTGGTTGTGATAAAGGGAGTTGTGATAAGGGTCCTCAAAAATGTTCCTTAAAGCAGCCAAAAGCAGGAACTTCAACACTGCAGTGTTGGCTCCATCAGGTTTGCTCCTCCTTGAGCTGCCACAGCCCGTGCCAGTTCTCAGAATGAGCTCCCTGGGCTCCCCCAGTTGTAAACTCAGCACTTAGGTTTGGTCTGGGAATCATTTGAAATCCGTCTAATTGCAGCTCCTGTGAGTCTGAACCCGAACATTTCTCACGCACATTCTCCCCCAAAGGAAGCATTGCTGGGATTTTTACACTACATCACTTCAACTATTTAAAAATCACCAAAATCCTTCATTCAAGATCTAAATCTACATATCTCTGCAGACTGCTTTTGGACCAATATTTAACACCTAGTGGCTTGCCCTTTCCATGCTGTATGGGCTTGGTGACCTCCGATCTGCACATGCCAAGGAAGGCCCTTCTGACATCAAAACATTACTCAAGAAAATTCCTTTCAACAGCAGGTACTTTACTGACCTAGATTAAGTTGCTTGAGACGTCAAAGCCCTGAAAAAAAAAAAAAAAAAGGGAAGCTAAAACTGGCCTAAATGACTTCAGGCATAAAATCTGACCAAAGGAATTATGTCAGATGCTATAAACAGAGAGGAAAGCATGTAGGGAATATGAGGGATCAAAGGGAAAATGAAGTTGGTGTGATTTTTTGTTTTCTCCCAACTAAAAAAGATGCTCCTACTTGTTCTGATGTGGGAGGAAGCAATGGCTGTTGGCCGCTACACAGCTGGCTACAGAATGCTTTTATGAATGTTTTAAGAAGGAAAACCAAAAATGTGTTGACTGGAACACTCCATGAAATTCTGGGCTTCGTTTAAACTCCCGAGTCTCCCAGTAACAGGAATTACAAATTTACTCAGGCTCTGCAGGGCTTTCTTGGAAGCAAGGCTTTTTCTGTGGAAAAGCACATGAGCAAATCCCAGTGAGGAGCACGGGACTGACCTGGCCCACACCCCAGCACCTGTGCTGTCATGGGAGGGTCACTGCTGTGCTTCCAGCATCCCCTCTTGCCTTCATGTCATAGGTGAGGAGGGCAGAAGGATCTGTAAAGGACGAATACCTGCCAAAAGAGAAACTGCTCCAACACCTTGCACTTCCAGCCTTGAATTCACTCATGTGTTCACAGCCACACAGCTTTTATAGAAAACCTTCCTTACTGAAATCCATGCTGGCTTTTTAACCTCGAAACCCTGCATCTATTCCTTTTGGTAAAGGAGTGGCCTGACTTTCAGAGGCATTGAACAGCTGAAGCACATTATCCCCTTCAAAGCACCCTGGCCGTGCTCTCTGCCTGCTCTCCACAACCCGGCTGCGGCGGGCAGGTGTCCAATCCAATCCCTTCACTCGGACACCGAGGGACTTTCCTGCCCTGCAGATTCACATCCAGGCCCTTGAGAAAGGTCACGTTTGCTCCATCCTCCTGTGGTCGGAGGCTGCAGCAGCAGGACACAGCTGGGCCCCGAGTTCAGACGGCTTCATTTGGAGACAGCCGCAGCAAACGCGGAGCAGCATTTGCACTGGCACCTCTGCCAGGAGCCCAGGCAAACCAAACACTGGAACACGTCCAGATAGTGAATTGTGGAACTCTTAGGACGAGTAAAAATACATGGCTTTCTGAAGAGTGTGGTAAAGTTCATTTTTTGGGTGTATTTGGCCAGCAGGGCCAGCGCCTGCAGTTTCCCCAAATGGGCACTTTAACACAGCTTTGCAAAATAAGGTTTTTTTAATTGGTTATTCATGATGAAAATGTTACAGTGAGCTAAGAGTGCCCCACAAGATGGATACTTAGAAACCCAGTTATTTTTGTAATGGACATAAATAATCCTCTCGACAGTACCCTGGAAAACTCTCCCAGCTTGGTTTGCTGGCTCTCCAAGTCTTGCCACCAGAGGATACAGAGACTGAAGAGGAAAACAATGAAACTGTGCATGCCCTAGAATAAAAGGAGCATCACCCTTTCTAAAATGCAAAACTTACAAAATTGTAGAGAGGGAAGCAGAAAAATCCAATAGAATATCAGCTGACACAAGACACCGGGGCTCCTTGATTAAACCTGGAGCAGTGTGTCAGTGGAGACCCCCTTGTCGGGAGGTTTGTAAAGTTTCCAGGTGGAAATGAGCAGCTATTGCAGCTCTGGCTGGTACCAAGGCTGTACTCAGCCAGGAGAGCTGGGTGAGCCATGAGCCAGCACAGTGCTGGCTGGCTGCAGAGGAAGTGACAGGAGCAGAAAGCAAAAATGTGACTCCTTCCAGCTCTCTTGGAACTTGGAAAGTTTACAAAGCACAGAGAATGGAAGCACCTCTGCCCTGAATTCTGAGTAGCAGTGTCTGTAGACCTTTATATGCCCTAAAACCCCTCAAAAGTGAATGCAAGCAGAACCACACCTTTCCTAAGGGATGAGCAGCCGATGGATGATGGATTTAAAGTCATGTCACAGGTGCTGTGGCACCAAGGCAGGACTAATCAGAGCCATGCCTTGGATCACTGAAATCACCATTTCGACAGCGAGGCCCAAACCTCAGCCCAAGGAGCAAAAGGATTTTCTGCTTTCCAGTTTCCAGTTGCTGAGCTCATTCCTAACTCTTGCAGAGTCACAGTGCTGTTTCCATTAAAAAGAAAACAAATGGATTCACTTAACTTGAAATATAAAATCCTTCCCCCGACATTGTTGCTTGTGCTGCCCTCTTTGACTGAATAATTTCCCAGTCTCCTGACAGTCCTTAAGGAAGTGCTTAAAGCCTGAGTCTGAGTAACACCCACTGTGAGGAAGGGGTCACCCAAACTCTATCTCCTACTGCTCAATTTAGTTAAGAAGAAAAATCCTGTGCTCATATTCCAACACATGTTTCTGCTTTTAGATCTCTGGGAACTTTATGTGTCTTTTTCTTTTTTTTCTTTTNGGTCTTTTTTTTTTTTTTTTTTTTTTTTTTTTTCATCTTTCTCAGAGCAAATGTCAGTGCTCTTTCAGAGTCCAGCGAGGTCCTTGTGAGCACAAAGGAACCCCAGACCTGCATGTGGGGGCAGTGCTGGGGGGGGTGGCTGTGCAGGAGTGCCCCAGAGCCACCACTCCTGCAGGGCCAGGGCTAATTCCAGCTTTGCTTAATTGCTGGCTGGGCTGGCAGAGGAGTGACATCTCCTGCTGCAGAGCTTGGACAGCGAGGTAACAACTACCCAGGAGCTGGCAGGAGGACTGTGCCAGGAGTTTGCCTCTGTGCAGACCCCAAGGGGTGAGCACAGGGTGACCTGCAGCCTTGGCACGTGCCAGCAAAGCAGCAGGGACATCTCAGCCCCTCCTGGGCTGCTCCCCTCACTGCCCCTGCCACACCAGCACGCTTGGCACCTTCCGCTTTAGCTTCTCTATTTTTCAGACTCTGGGTTTGTTTAGTGGGGTTCTGGGGTTCATTTTGGGTGGTGCTGAGCTCTCTTCACAGAGTGGGCGGGCAAAGCAATTCCTTCCCCAGCTTGGGACCGAGGATGAGCAATGCAGATTTCAGGCCCAAGAAATTCAAACAATGGTGGAGAGAGAAAAACAAGGAGGATGGAGCTTCATAACCTGAAGCTTTAATTGGAAAATTAGCTCCAATATGCTAATGGACCAAAACTTGCAAAAATGTGAGACCTCGTGACCAGGTGTCCATTTTGTCACCATTTTGGGCTTACCTTGGGTGCAGCCCTGCCTGGGCTCTTGCACTGCCCAAGGTGCATCCACTGAGGCCTTTCAATAAATCCCTGTTTTATCCTTTTGCTCTGCCTGGTCTCTGCTCCAGGCCAGTCTTCCAAGGCAATGCACTCAGCATCCACGGCAGATGGGAGCAGAAGGTTTTCTGCTGAATAGATTCAGGACTTAGGTGTGTCTGAAATAGCAATTTATTTAGTCCTATCTTTACAGAAATTGTGACAGAGGAAAAGGAATTTCTGCCTGCTGATGCTGCAGACCAATATGGTCTCAATTTTTCCTACCATTTTCTTTTGTTCACCTGCTCTCTGGGGTGAAACAAGCTTTTTTTTTATTTTTTTTATTTTTTTTTACATTGTTCAGCTCTCTCAAGGTGGAGTTTCTAAATGTTATAATGAATAAGTGACCCAGATTAATTCATTTGGAATCTAGATCTTTTCATGAGCTGGAGCATCTCTGGGATGGGCTGATATTCTGTTGCTGATGACTGATAGAGATGGGCAAGTTGCTGCAGAAGCTGTTACACACTGCTGGCATTGGAACCATATATAATTTAGGGCTGCCTAAAGCCTCTATATTCAGTTTCCATCTACTTCTGCCCCAAGCATGGACACAACTTTTTAAAATGGACATGAAAACATCCGCAGCTGCTTCATCTGAAGCAACAGCCAGAGCTTTTTGTGTCACTGAAATGGCATAAACCCAATATAAACAGGAATAGGAAAATACTTTTGAGTGTTCTGCATTTTACAGCTGCCATTAAAATTAATGAAAATGAGATCTAAGGGTTCCAGAAGCAAATCAGCACTAGAGTGCTTAGAAATGACACCTTAAAAATTAAAATACTCAAAGCACATGAGAAAATAATGTTTTCAAAGGAGATTTAATGAACTCTGACAGTTATTTGTATAATGTTTGTTATGTGGCATCACTAAGATTTTTCTACTGGTGAAGGTTAGATGAAAGTGTTTTGACAGCTCTCACTAGAGGGATGATATTTAATATAGAACAGTTTGCAAAACAGTATCAGGACCTGGGAATACCTTTTTGGTTAGTCATAGTCACCTCCAGCCCTGTGAAGTAAAAAAAAATAAAAATCCTAAATTCTGTAATTTCTGGTTTTAGCAGCTCTTCTCACAAAGAAAAAATGACCTGAGATTTAAAAAATACCTCTTGAAGGCAAAACGGTGTGTCCAAACATTAATTGTCATGGCTTACATGAACTGGGGTTTGAAAACGAGAAAGCCCAGAAGGGAATCTGAGATTGGCTTTTCTAGGAAGACTAATTAGCAAAATGAAAAAATAAATCTTTGACTTTTGGGACTTCAAACCTGAAGTCTCATCCTCAGCGAAAGAATGCAAACCACAACTGGCGTCCCCCAAATCCAGCCAGGGACACTGGGGCTCTACATCTCTCATTTTCACCCTTCCTGGGGAGCTTCACTCCCCATTCCCAAATAAAGAAACCCTAATGGCAACTGCATGGAAATAAAGCAAAAAGAACATTTTGCTGTTCTCTGCTCAAAGGCTCCTTCTGCCCTCCGCGCACAAAGATGAATCCCACAACATTTATGCTGCCCTCTACCAAGTTTGGGATTTTTTTCCTTCACACTCAGAGGCGGCTCCTGTGAGTTTCTCAACAGTCTGAGTGTGATTTTCCTTCTAGGAATTCTGTCCCTACAAAATAAAAATAAAAATTAAAAATAAAAAAATAAAAATAAATAAATAAAAAGCTCAGGCAAGCAGAGGCTTTAGACATCCAGCTCCTGCTAATCCAAGTGAGAACTGTTCATCCACGTTGGTCCCACAGGGAGCACAAAGATGTGTTTGTGTGTTTTGAGGAATCCCATGGAAAACAGTGGCAGTTTCAAAACTGTTCTCCTTTGGATTTTTTTTTTTTTTTTTAAACCCATCTATTTCATAAAATTGCTTTGTAACAAAGTCAACTTTTTTTTTTTTTTTTTTCCCCCCAAGCAGGCAGCTAAAGCTCTAAAAGAATTTTAGATTTCCCCATGGAAAAAGAAAAATTGTATTTCCTGAAGAAAAATTGTGAAAGAAAATTCTTAGTAGAATTCATTGTTAGCTGAAAGTACAGATCTCAGCCAACAAGACATTTCTATGATAACCTGCATGGGCTAACTCCAGCCTTCAATACACTTAATTTTTGGTGCTTCCAGCCTTGATGTGTGGAAGGTTCTGTCCCCAGCTTGTGCTGCTGTGACTGTGGGGACAGAGAGCAGGGGGAGCTGAGTCCTCACTGCTCCTGGGTGCTGGCACCCACTGCTGCTCAGCAGCCTCCATGGGCTCTCCCCAAATTTCCCTTTTCGCATTAAAGATGACAAGACATAAGAAAAACCAGAGTGAGAATTACAACAGGGATCAAACTTGTGAAAAATCAGGAGGCGACAGTTTAAAAATTATTAATAACTGCAGGCTTGTTTTAATACAGTTTAGCTGTATCCTACAGAATGTGGGAGAAGGGATTTGCTGGGAGAAGTAAAGGACTAACAACATTTAGAAAAAAAAAATATTTGTCATTGGGAGCTGCTCTTCGACTTCAAAGCATCTTTAGTCTCTTAAAAGGATTTACATTTGAGCTGAAGGGAATTTAGGTAATGGGCAGCTCTGAGAGACATCCCCTCTAGCAGAGTTTTCACATATCACACAGCAAAGGAAACAATTCCGATTGGGTTTCACGGGATGATTTATCATCTCGCCTCTCCAAGCCTCTCACTGGCTCTTTAACATTCACTCCGCACTTTGTGAAACTGTCTAGAAAATGAAAGAAGTGACAAACAGTCCCCCTGTCCTGTCTGGAGCTCGCAGCCTCTCCCAAAACGAAACACAAATGAAGAGTTTGGAGTTACAGCGATGCTTTTGGTGCCATTTTCCAAGCACAGGAGCACAGGCTTGGGGTTTATAGGAACTGGAGGAAAAGATGCAGGGATTTGAGGACACGGGGATGTTCCAAGGAAGGAGACAAACCACTAAAAATGTTTTGTTTTAAATAGAGATCCAGACCTTTTGCTAAAAGTAATGTCTAAGTCTAATGTCTAAGAGCCCAGACTTCTACCAGCCAAACTACATTTCAACAACTACTCAGCATAGGGGTACTAGAGGGGAACCTCAAAATAAAACACGGAGTCAAACTTATCCATACACTGGAAAAGAAATCTATAGGATGCAGTTCCCCAGTCTCACATCCAGACTTCTCATCTTGGCTTGCACCATGTAAGTGTTCGCCCAGAATGGAACTCCTCAAAAATACCACAAAACCAAGTGAAACACCACTGTGAGGATATTATCTTTTTTTTTTTTT
>VWZN01015825.1:285084-320574 GCA_013396955.1 Regulus satrapa | reverse complement strand
TTTTTTTTTTTTTTTTAATGAATGAAAAGTATTCATCCTTGCAGGAAGGGAGGGCCCAAATTTCATTTTAGGATAGTGGCCAGATGCTGACCTGGTGTAAATTCAGGATGCCTTCACTTCAAAGACCTTACTCCAGGTTACAATCCTGAATATAAAATTAGAATCAGTGTGATTTGTGGTTAATCATTTCACCTCTGAGTACTTTTGTGGAACAATGTCATTCTTCTGCTTCACAGAGTTTATGGATCAGATAAAAGGTGCTATAAAAATACATTTCAGAAGATTTACTGCTGTGATACACCATTTTCTGCCAACTCTTTCTTCTCAGCTGCCAGAACTTTCTTTACTTTCTTAGCAAAAAGTCACCTGGAGAGAAGTCTCTTAAGTAGAAAACATTCACTGTTTTAGCTCAAACCTGAAGATATGTCTGTACCAACAGATCTTGAAGCCATTTTATCGATCTCCACGATTTTCTGGCTGGAGCACCAGGGGTTTTTTAAGCACTTTTAGGGTGCTCTGCACTGGTGTCTCGGTACCTGCTCCTGCCCCGTGCCAAAAGCTGGGCAGTTTGGGGTGGTTTTTCACCCAAAAGCTGGGCAGTTTGGGGTGGTTTTTCACCCAAAAGCTGGGCAATTTGGAGTGGTTTTTTTCTCCCATCCCTACTGCTGCCCACCTTTCTCGTGGGGGGATCATAACTTAGTTTGGGGTTCTTTAATATCTTATGCGCCCAGACACAAAGTTTAAAAACGCTTTACAAGAGCAAATAAAGGCTCATTATGAGCCTTAAGGAGAGAATAAGTTGAAAAGTAAATCTATGTTTTTCCTGGTGTTTTGAACCATCGAGTCCCTGTCATCTGAGTAACTTCAGGGTTTTCAGTGGTTCTGGGAAGGATCAGAAACATACATTCCAGGAAACTTAAAATTTGCTGAATTCTTAACTGAACCATAGCGCAGCACACATTTTCAGCCCTCAGTTTCTTCCGAAGGAATACCAAAAGGCAACTTTTTCCCAGCTACTGTTTCCACCAGCACCCACAATTATTTGTGTGAAGCACTCCAAAAAAGCAGCGAGCTTTAATGCGACTTAAATGCTTAAGTGTTTAAATATTGCGGATTAATTCTTGTGGCTTAATACCAGATTAAAAATAAATGTGCTCTTTGTGGTCTTCCTTGTGTGTGACAAAGACTGGTTTGAGTCTTTCTTGGCTCTTTTGTTTCTTGTTGCTTGTAGATAGCACTTAGGAAAACACATTCCCAGTGGCCCCATAGACTTAAATATCCTTTTGAAACGGAGGATTCCCTCCTCCTTTTCAGCCTGGGGCAAATCTAAGTGATAATGTGAAATACCTGCACAGAAACTGGCATCTCTGCTCTCACTCAACTGCGTGCTGCACCTGAGGGCAAAACAGAGGTGTGTGTAATTCCTAATTCGGAGCACTTTGGCACGGATTGGAGGTTTCAGCCCCATCATGTGATGAGAGCTATTGATTCATGAGGGCAAATTAACCCTCTCGGCTCCAGAGTGACATCTCCTGAGCCCGGCACTGCTGATCTGGGTTTAGGACCAGGGATGGGTGGAGGGATGGACAGGGAAGCTCCTGAGCTTGGCCGCAGGGGTTGGAAAGTGGGAAAGGGGCTCTTCTGCACATCCCCGGGGATTGTGCTGAACTCTCATCTGGGAGAGAGTGTGAAAGCTCCGTTTAATTGGAATTGGGACCCAGTCCTGTGCTCTGTGTGACCAGGGTGTCACGCTGATGAAGGTCCTGGGAGGTGGTGGCACAAGTGATGCTGCAAACTGGATATTTTGGGGCAAAAAGCGCCTTGGGCAGGTCCTTGCCAGGCCTGTGACCTCCTCCCCAAGGCTGCAGAGGTTTCTGGCAGGGGTTTGGTTTAGCTCAAGGGAAAATCCTGATAAAACAACGGCATGGATTGAAAATTAAGAAATAATGAGAGTTCTGGATAAAACCTACACTCTGAATCAGCCCTTCTGCCCCAGTTCCCTCACTACAACTCTGGAAGCACCTGATGGAGATAATCTTTGGGAGCTGTGTAAGACTCCTGCAAGGAAAACAAGATTTTCTGCTGGCTTTTAGCCTCCTTCAGGCATCCCTGCCCAGGGCAGGGCATTGAAACTAGATGATCTTTAAGGTCCTTTCCAACCCAAACTGTTCTCTGGTGCTGTGATTTTATTTCAGCTGCCAGGATGTGCCCCATGGCTGCGATGGAAATGGAAGTCAGACATGGGGCTGATCCTGTTCCAGGGCATCCTTTTGCACAGAAATCGGTGGTTTTAGGGCCCCTGATGTGCTTGGATTTCTGAGATCTTCCCGAAACCATCTGAACTCGATCTGAATGAGAAAGGCTGTTTGAAGTAAGAATTCAATGTCTGTGAAAGATAAGATCTCAGTCCGGGGCTCAGCCAAGGTGTAAATCCAAGGGGCCTTGAATCACCTCCTGGAAAGAGCTCTGAAGGCAGGGATCCCACGAAATAAATACCAAATCCAACGGGAGGAGAAGGAGGATTTCAGAGCACTTGGCTTCCTTGAGACATTTCTTCATTTTCCCCAGTGGGCCGATTCACAGGAGCACCAAGAGCAGCGATATCATGGCAGGTGGAGCTGGGATCAGTCTCACAGAGAGAAGGGATCGAGGGAGCAGCAGAGAAAAGCTGCCCAGAGTGCAAAGCCCGTGCGGGCTGGCCTGGCAGAAAAGCAGCCCTTGAATCCGTGCTCTCTCTCCTGCCTGGCTTTCCCACCCTTTTTTCCTGCTTAGCCCTGACCAGGGAGAGCAGTTTGGAGCAGAATCCCTCTTTGCTTTGGTTCTGCCCAGAGGACTCCAAGGTAGATGCCAGCCCTGGATTTCTGAGCTCAGACTGGGGGGGGAATGCTCTGTTTTCTGTGAACAAAACTAAGACACAAATCCTTTTCTTTTGCAACATAAGACGGCTTCAAATGCTGCTTAGATCCCAGTCCTCATAACCCAAGTCAACTGGTCTTTTCTTTCTTTTCTTTACGAAGTGATAATTATGACAATATGCAGTATTGTGTCTCTGTGACTTTCATATCCAACTTCAGTGTTTCTAATGTAGCTTCAGATTCATTCTTTCTCCCATCCACCCAAGCAGCAAAGGCGAAGATAATTTAGAAATCTTTAGGGCTGTTTACATTTGGAATGTTCATGGGAAAACAGCTTTGAAATGAAAATGCATTTTAACAAGAATGTTATTGTTTAGTTCTGTTCTGCTAAACACGGCTTAAATACACTCAGAGTTTGTATCTTTATTTATGGATTTGATTGGCAATTTAGGAAACCACCATTGGTTATTTGAAGAGGGTGTTTATTTAGTGTTACAGTTTTGGGTCAGTTCCCCTCAAAGGAAACTTCAAGCATATAGAATGGCAAACTTGACAAATCATGTCAACACTTGGAATTGGACACTGCTTTCCATTAACTCTTGGGTAAACTAAATATTCTGCCAGGGACATTTTTTGTTAAGTGGCTATCACCATTGTGCTCAACCAGGGAACCTTGACTGTGGCATTTTCAGCTTTAAAAACCCCACAAAATTAAGGTAGAATAGAGATAGAAGAAATGCACTAATTTGAAGGGCAGAAGAAGCATGGCTGGGTTTGAAAAGGTGTTTGCACATGTAAATCCAATGCAATGAGAGCAGGGAGGGTAAGTCTGTCCTGGATTTGAGTTCAGAGGGATTAAAGGACAGTTGCACCTGGTTTGTTGTAATCAGTCAGAATCTGGCATGCACAGCACTTACCTGTTTCTGCAAAATCTGTTGTCTGACTCGATTCACCTTTCAAAACCTGTCCTGAGCCCAGGTGCCTGGCTCACCCTGCCCTTGCACCACCCCGACTCCTCCGCTGGTGCTGGCATGGAAAGGGATGGCTGAAATTTGTACTCTGAGTGTGTCATGCTCTGAGAATGCTTCTAAATGCCTCTCTGGGGACAGGGGGAAGAAACCACTTAATTTCTGACCCCTGGATGTGGGTTCCACACCTGTGCTCTGCAGAAAAGATGCTGAACCCTGCAAAAGACATTCTGCACCCATCCTGGCCAGACACTCAAGACACCTGGACAGCCCAGAGGGCAGAAAGACCCCTGAGGACCCCAGGAGCTTTCAGGGCTAAGCAGCAGTTGAGACTGAAAGGTAATTTTGGTTCATTGCTCATGTTTGTCTTGGACAAGCTGAATAGTCCCCAACACAGCACTGAGAACACCTCTGGCCAACTGCCTGTCTGCAGGCACCAGCAGCAAATGCATTTTTCTAGGTTTGGTCGTCATTGCATCAGCAGGAAAAGGCTGGCAAGGCTCTCAAAACTGATAGGAAGTGCCTGAGTTTACTCAGTCAAGGGAGTCGCTCCTGAGCACAAGTGAGCTCTGAGCCCAGCCCCAAGTGATCTGACAGAACACCGCTGATCTCCAAAATGAACGCGCTTTGTTGAACTCAAAAGCCGCAAAGCACTGTATGACACGGTTGTTTTTCACAAGCACACACTTAACCTTGGGAAAACTTCTGAGAGCTTTGGACATTTTGTTGGAGAAGTTACTAATCCAAGTGTCTGACTCCTGGGTCACACCATCCCCAAGTCAGTCCCAAATTATCTGGGAATCTCAGCTGGAGGTTTCCCAAGAGTCTGAGATCTCTGTGGTTTTCAGCTCCATCAGACTCAGATAAACTTTCAAACTGTTTTTTTTACAGCATTTAGGTACTTTCCACATCTGGCCCCGAAGCTGGAAGTGTGCGAGGCTCAGCTCCAGTAAAACATAAACTGAACTTTTATGAACCTCATAAACAAAGAATAAAATAAAACATAAAGTCTCTGTTGGTTTGAAGATTGGCCTGGTGCTTTTATTTATTTATTCATTACCCTTGCATTAAAACAACAAAAATTATTTTTAAGTTCGGCAACTTCCTGAGAAATGCGGAAAATCAAATCACAGGTTTGGTTTTGAAGCAGCCACTTATTTCTTAACATCCAGTACACACCACTGCAGACAGTTTCTGTATTGCTTATTCCCACATTTTTCAAAAAAGGGTTTTATTCAGCCTTTGGCAGGGTGCTTGTAAATGATTAGAATTATAATTCAGGCAAACTGTCTGATGGAGATGGATCTTCAGGTCCTCACAGTGGTCTCTAGACCTCTGGGACATCCATCAGATTTGTACCATACCATGACGAGCTGCACTTCCCTCACCCATAATAAGGACACGTGAACAACTGTCCATAAGCAAATATTTTAAGACTTTCTATTCTGCAGTTCAGCAAACCCTGTACTTGCTCCTCCTAAAATCCCTTTCTGCCAGCACAAACCTTGTTTCCAGGTGTTCCCTACAGCTCTGTCAATATCCATTGTTTCTGGAAGCCCTGAAGCTCCCAGCATTTCCAGCTGCTAGGAACCAACACACGGAGCCAAAGCTCATGAATTTTTGAATCTACAGCTTATTACTGACCACTCAATGGGTTTTGGAGATCCAAAATTTTGTCATTTTTGCCTAAACTCTCTGTCCTCTTATAATTCACCTTTCAAATTCTGACCCTTATACAAGCAGTTCCCTCTGGCATAAAGTTTTTATTAATTCATTCATGTTTGTTTCTGCACGGAAATCCACTCTACACCTCTACAGATAATTCATTTATTCCTTCTCTGTCATAGAAAGGAGAGCATAAACCTGCAAGGCAACCACTCTGTACTTCCCAAATTTTCTTCCCACAGACATGCCCAGAAGGGATCTCCAGCAGCAGCAGTTTGTCCTTTCTCAGCACAAGGACACGCTCACAATGGATTTGCAGGAATCTGGAAGCTCCATGCCCTGCTGAACATCCCCAGCTTCCTCTTGGAGTTCAGCTGGAAGTCCCAGCACTTTCTAAGGATGAAATGCAATTTAAAATATCTACTGCTTTTCACAGGGATGTAAAGATACCTATCATGCAAATTTTAAAAAGTCCCAAAAGGAATTGCCTGAAGTAGTTAGGGAAGCTGATGAAGTGTAATAACCGTGGAGATCTTTCCTTGCTCCCCAGTGGCTGCCTGAGCTCCCCACAGCGCCAGGGATTTCAGCAAGGACAGGATTGCACTGGAAATCACCTGCTCTGCTGCTGGGAACAGAGACTTGGTGTGCCCAAAAGGAGGAGGCAATCCCAAGAGTGCCACAGCACGCCTCTGGGAGCTGGGTATTGCTCAGTTTCATAGCCAAGGCCTTAGGGATCCATCTGAAAATCTTCCTTGATATTTAAAGCAGCAGCAAATTAGCCCAGAAATGTTGGTACAGCGAGCTCTAATAGAGCAGAATGTTTCTCACAGACGGGTTATAAAGAGCAGGAACATTTTGCAAACAGACTAATCTTAGCTCATGCAAGGCTAATTTCAGTATAAAAACTGGGGGGCACCAAACCTGTCACCACTAAATTCCATTTTGATTCAAAATGACATCTCCTAAAGAAAGATCGCGACTGACCATAACAAACACAAGACAGTAAAATAAATAATGCTATTTCTAGGAAGGAATTTATAGTCCTGAAGTCACTTAAGAAGAGAAAGGAGGTCAGGAAGAAGGATCACATTATAAACCGAAAGCTATTCTGATCTAATGAATGGCAAGGAGACATTTTGGCCACCTCCTAGGGAGCGCTGATTACGGCCACTCAGCAACCTCTCTAGGTGGTGGTTAAAACATCTTGTTTCTATTCATTAGTTCAGCAGTGTATTCATTCCACAGAGTTTAGGAATCCCTCCCTCCCCCCTGCAGCACCCCTGGTTTGCAAATATGTCATCCACAAGCAAAAAAAACCTAAAAACCCAAAAACCCCCCACCAGAATTGTACTTCACACCTAAATCTTCATTTTTGCACTTTTTTCCCACACTCCCTCCACTCTTCAAAAATGGTAGTGAAGCCTCTGTGTCTAAAAGGAGAGAGGTGATGCTGAAAAAGGTCTCAAATTAGTCCCCAAATGCAGGAGCAGGACAGGAATGGAAGCAAAGACTGGAGACACTCCTGCTCTGACACTGCCGAGGCCTGGGCACAGGGCACCAGAGAGCACAAAGCTGCCCAGGCTGCTGTAGGGTCAGAGGGTGCTCTCAGGGGGCTGAGAGGCTCTGCAGCTCTGGTGGGGAGCCCTGTGTGTGTCAGAGTCAGTACTAGAGCAGAGCAGGGAACGAGTGGCACATCCCTGCCAGCACCATCCTGTGGTACCAAACCCATCCTGACCCACTGCTCTGCCCCCTCCTGTCTCCATCTCCTAACACATCTCACGGGTTCATCCAGGGCATCCTGGCAGTGCCCTGGGACGGTGTTGCTCCTGTTCCCGTTCCTTTTCTTGGAAGAAAACCTCCCTGCCTTCATGGCTAAAAATCCTCTTTTCACTTCCAGCCCCAAAGAGTCCTGGCTAGTCCCAGCTCAGCAGCTCTTGCACTAACATTTGTCATTTAGCTTAAAAATACTCCCTCCCCTTTTATCTTCCTCAGTCAAACGCAGAGAGAGCAAATCCACCTCCCTTTCACATTCATATTGCCAAGACAAACACACCAAGCCCACCCCTGCAAATCCAGGAGTTTTGCATCCTATGAATAGCTCCGGTCCAGTTGGAATTAATCTTCTCAAAATCCAGGCCATCAGAAAGGTGCACAGCATTCACACCAGTAGGTGACAACCTCCACCACGACTACCCCAGGACCCAGGGCTCAGCCTCTGCTGCTCCACTCCCGGCTCCAGGATTTCCCTGGGAAGAATGCAGACAGGCGCCAGGCAGCAGGGCACTGCCGAAAAATTCCCCAGCCCCTCGGCTGAACCTTTAGAGATGTTAAACAAGGCCTTTGAAAATCGGCCCTGCATGGAATTATCTCCAATTTCACAGAGATTTGGGGAGCAGTGCTGTTGCACCTTGTTCCAGTCAAGCTGGCGAGCGCTGGCCCCTCTAATGGCTGCGGGTGTAGATTTAGTGTGAACACGGGCAGATGCTGCTTTTCTAATGAAAACTATGTTTTAAACAGCATGTATAACACCTCAATTGGTTGAAAACAGCAAGCAAGTTATAAAATCCACATGCCTGAGATATATCACCATTTAAAATTGTATTTTCCCATGCCTGAAACCAGAAGATTTCTCTTAAACCAGCAGGAGGAAAAAAAAAATCAGCCTCTGTAAGACCATCACAACCACATTTCCACAAGGTCAAGAGACATTTCTGTCTGCAGTACCACCTGCCTGTCATGATAAATAATTTTTTGTTCTGATTTGTGAAGTTTGCTGCCACAGGAATGAGCCCATTTGCTCCTTAATGTATGTAAGATGTGCAGCATGACACAGAATTGGCGGCACACAGCCACGCTCCGAGAGCTCCTACATCTGTCCTCAATATTTCACTCCTTGGAGATGTCAGCTTTCCAAGTGCAAGGTTACCAACAGGGCTGATCCTTGACCAAGGTGTTACCTTAAGGTGCAGGCACTAAAGGAACCTTAGCACTTACACCAAGGACTTCTCTCCAGCAGAGACCACGTCTGTCACTGAGAAAAAATGCAATCGGTGCTCTTGCTTTTAAAACAGGCATCCCCAAGCCATTGAACAGTGTAAAATCTTGGTATCTCACACATCTGTAGATGCAGAACCCTCATATCAATACTGCTGGACTTAATGAGTAACATGGGCCGGAGCACTTTTGTAAAGAAAATATTTCTAGGGAAGAGGCTGTGGAGTTGTGTGTGAATGAGGCTGCACAGTTCTGCTCTTGGGGGTGTGCACCCAACTGGGAGCACCAGTGCAGCCCTGAGGAAGATGCATCAGGATGAGATTTTGCTGAGTCCATAGCGCCAGCTCAAACTTCTCTCCTTATGTTACTCAGTGCTAAAATTTCCCATTGAGACACTGCTAGTCCAGTGTGAAAGTGCCAAAATGAATGTGCGAAATCATTCTGTGTAAACCTATTTTAAAAAACCCACAAAAAAGTGATTGCTGTGATTTTATAACCATGAAATATATGTGAGCAAGATTAAAAGATTGTACAGTCGCTCTCATGGCTGTGCAGGTATTTGTGGTGGGTTTTCAGATCTATTACCACTGATTTTTTTTCTCTCTGTATTACAGCTATAGAGAAGTGAGAAATGCCTCAGCTGCTCTCTGCCTTATAGCATCTCTCCTACATGTGAAGATCTGGCTGGTGTCTCACTGGAAACCACAAGACCCCAGCCTCAGAAATCCCTGAGACTCACCCAGGATTAGGTGCAAAGGTCCATCTGTTCCCATCTTAAGCAATGTTACCTCCAGGATGTTGGAAAAGAAAGGTTTGGAAAACCTAAGCAGAAATATTCCAGGTATTGCATCTGCTTGTGCAACCTGGCAAAATTTTCCAAATGCAAATCCTCTTAACAATGATCTCAAACCTTTTTTGAGGTTTGGGAACTGTCTGTTTTTTCCACTGTTCCCTGAAGATCAGGAACATATTCTCATGGGTGAAGCAATCCTAGATGTCCTGATCCACCAAATACAGGGCTCAGCATGCTGTTTGTTGGACTGTGGCTTTCCCTCAAGTGGGTTTGTACAGAGAGGTGCAGCAGTGCCAGATTCATCCCCACTGAGTTACCTGTCCTGCCCTCATGTCCAGCGCTGGGATCTCCCAGGGCTGGCAGAGGAACACACTTGGGGTTGGGTGAGAATGCAGGAGATGCTGGATAAACCTGGCTGAGCCCTCCCATTCACTGATACCCTGACTGCTGCCATCCCAAAGCCATTCCTTGTCTTCTTCCCAAAAACCGAATCCTGAGATGGGATTTTCATGGTGGCAGCACGCTTGAGGTTGTGCATTAATAGGATTGGTGTGGTTTTATCAAACATATAATATTTTTAACAAACAGACACTGATTTTCTATTTGTGCCAGCCTTTGTCCCAGCCTGATCCCATAGTGCCCATGCCTCCCTGCAGACAGCACGAGCCATCCAGTCTGAACTCACCACCACTCACTCCCTCACGTTCTCTTCCTCTCCCTCCCCCAGACATTCCTTGACATGATTAGTGGCTAAATCAGATTCTTTAATTGAAAGAAATATAACTGAACTTTCTTCTGTTGGGAATGTGCCAGAGGCCACATCATAAGCAATGTCAAAGAATATTGGAAATGATCTAGACCTCTGACATTTGTGTTTAGCGATTCAGCATGCCCCAGGTGGTTTGTTTGGGATTGGAATTTGTCACTGCTCTGAGGAGATAGTCTTTGGTGGTTGGGGCTTAAGGATTGCTGCAAAGAGATATAAGAAGATATGTTTAAACAAGTCACTGGAATGCTTTGCTTTAATCTCCTACAACATTTTGCACAGCCATGTCCAGGAGGATTTCTCTGTGAGAGACATCCAGCATTGTCTTACACTCTCTGGGATGGCAGCAATTTTTAAAATACCCATTTTTTTAGAGCACCTTGCAGCTCAGATAGGAAATACTGAAATGTAACCATCTTCTTTAATGTTCATTCCTTTGTATCTCCATCTCATCTTCCAAATATCAGAACAACTGTCAATACCAGAACAACTGGCAATTATTCATCGAACCTTCTTCCACAACTGTGCAAAACCTAAATTGCACAATGGGATCCCACAAGTGGGCCTCATGTTACACTTTTCATGTAAGATTTGCATCTTCCAGGGTATTTGTCTTCTCAAAGAATCACTGGGCTGGAATGAGTCTCCAGAGGTCACCTAATCCGTGCCTGTGCCCTGAGGATCCTTGTGTACAGTACAGCCTTCTGGAACCGTCTGAACTCTGAAATGTTCGAAGTGCAGACCAGCCCTGCTACATTTTCACTTCATTTACTTCTCTCATGTTTCCAAATCTCTCAGAAAGATCCAGTTCACTCTCCTCAGAGTTGGTAGATGGCTCAGCCCTGACCCTCCTATGTACATTCCTCTACCTGGAGACCTTGCGTGGAGCAGAACCGACACCTGAGGATTCACTGGAGATTTAAACCATGGTGTTTCTTACACTGAGGATTACTGTAAAGCCAAGCACCTACATTACAAAAATATTACATTCATCCCGTGTTTCATAAAACTTACTTCCCAAATCCATGCACACTTTGGACACAAAATGCATTTCCCAAGAGCTAAAGTCTCGAGAGCAGCAGTTCGCTCTTGTTCTTGTGCCTCTGTCTTTTGGGGCCTCTACTGTCAGCTTCAAAGGAATCATTGTGAATTGTTCAAATCGATTCCCAGCTATGTTTGATTTACTGCTGTATGATTTATTGAGCTGCTGCTCTCCCTGTGCCTCTCAGGTGCTGGCTGACAGGCAGGGAGCTGCCCCGCGCCTGCACTCGCCACTCCCCCAGAAAAAGGAGATGCTCTGTGCATACAAAAGAGGCTTTTTCTGCACAGCAGCTGGAGACCACCGACTGCCTGGTAGGAGAAACCCTCTGACACCTCCTCATTCCCTCCAACAGCTTAAAGAGGGTTCTTCCCCAAATAAATCTTTAAAAAGGAAGCGCGAATACACACAGCAGAAAACGCGCAGCTGCACACCCTCACCCTGCGCACGCAAACGCAAAAAAACCCTCAAAATAACCCCCCAAAAAAACAACAAAAAAGGACGAAATATCTTCAAAGCTTTGCTCAACTATTTGCAGTGTCAACTTTTGTAGCTGCACGTTCATTTGTAAAGCAAGGTGACAGGTGAAAGCATGTCCCAGGCAGGGGGCTCACCACTCCCCTCGCACCAGACAGGTCTCACTGCGTGGTCGCAACGTCCCTGAGTTTGCCACCCCCCGTGCAAATCCCAGCTGGCCCGAGCACATGCCTGCTTGGAGCTCTGTCACCTTCCACAAGCACCCCCTGTTTTGTAAACCCTTAGGAATGTCACTGGATAAACGTTTTGCATTCGAATCCTGTGGGGTTGTAGCTTGTTACAGCTGGGATTGTTCTGCCTTGTGAATGCACTCTGCTCTGATCTGGCAGCAGCTGCTCAAACTGTCCTAAAATCGTGGTAGGAATAATTGGAAATGTGTATTTTGAGGAGAATTTTATGACCACTTTAATTACTTTGCATTTACATTATCTGCTTTGGTATAAATCTACGCTTTTCTCTCTCCTTTTTTTTTCTGGTTTTTGTTTTTGTTTTTCGTTTTTTTTTTCTCCACACAGTCAAACCACTTGTGACTGAAGTACAAAACAGAGCTATGACAATTTTTCTTGCAGGCAACATCCCATAAAGTTTTAAAGACAGATTTAAAGTTGCAGATTTAAACGCTGCAGATTACCCACGTAGTTGACACCCTTCACTTTCTACCAAACAAGTCTTTACTGAAATACAAACAGGGGAAAACAAGAACACATTTTTCTGCCCTAATCAGATGGAGAGAGGATGGAGTAGAAATGAGCTCCTCTAGGAAAACATGTGCAGTGAGGAATTTCTTGCACAAGAACAAAGAGAAATTGTGGGGAGAGGGTAGGAAACCACGATGCAAAGTCAATGCAAGAGAGACAGCAGACCCTACAAAAGGGGGTTACCCCTCTTTACATCCACGGCACTAAAGGAATGATGCACATCTGGTGTGGGGAGCCACAGCAAGTCCAGCTGGAAACCATTCTCACTGGGATCCTGAAATAGCTGGGGACTTCATGATAGTGGGTAACCCGCACTAGAAATTAGGCTTGAGGAACAGAGAACCTGCCTGGGTGAGCTTAAATCCAGCCCTTGCTTGGTAGGGGCAAGCTGTGAATGGCCAGTCTGGAGCAGTGGCAATTGGGGGCTCCAGAGCGGGAAGCTGAGGTAGTCAGGAACAGGGCCCTGGAAACGCTTCAGTCTTGCCACACAGCACCCCATCCTCCCCCTGCTAGCTTTAACCTCCTTTGTTGTCTTGTCTTATTACCCCTTACCTCTGGAAATACCCGAAGATGAACGTCTGCGGTCGCAAACAATAAACGCAAATAAAAGCACACAGCAGCCCTGAGCCCCTGACTGCGGTCTCGCCCTTCCGAAGGATGACTCCTTCATCCTTCAGATGCCAGCCCCCGAGAACCACAATGTCCCCAGGACCCCAGACCTCGATCTCTGCCCTTGTCCACTGCTATACTCCTCACGCAGCAAGCGCGGCCGTATGGTGTGAGCCTCGCAGCGCCGAGCGCGGAGGACAGCCGGGTGACAAGGATAGCTGTGGACAGGGGCACTGGCTGTGCCCAAGGGACGGCTCCATTTAAAAGATAAAAATGTACAGCTTATGCTTGAGATCACCACAGTGGCATCTGGTAACAGGCAGAGCCGTGTTGCTGTTTGTAGGTTTGGGCTTGGTGGGGTTTTTTTTTGGTTTTTTTTTAGTTTTTTTTTTTTAGTCCTCGTCCCTTGTTTTGGTGATTGAAAAATGTGAGTTGGGCACAAATGTGTCCAGGTGGGCATGGCAGCTTGGGCCAGTTAGCAGAGTGAACAAGGCTAGGGCTTCTGACAAAATTCAGGTTATTTTTGAGAAAAGGAAAGCATTTTACAACTCTCCTTCAGCCCAGATTGAAACGCCTCTGACAACGTATAAAACTGTTGGAATTCTTGCCCAAGTTTAAAAGGAAAATTAATTGTGGGCTTGGAAGCAGGAGCGACAGTGTGGCAGTGAAAGCTGCTCCAAGGCAGGCCAGGGCTGAGCACAGTGAGAGAGGGGAAATGTCCCACAGCCCCCAACAACCCCCAGCTCCATTCTCCAGCCCCAGTAAGGAGCTGGACACCTCCCAGCACCCAGGCCGTGGCTTTTCTCCTGCCCATTGAAGTAGCCTTGATCTTCCCTTGGACACCTTGAGAGAAAAATTTACAGGGAGCGCTCAGTGATTCTCTTCTGTTTCGTGCAAAACGTTGGCTCTATCACAGATACAGAATCCTCACAGGAGCCTATGTGGGCAGCAAGTGGATTAGTTCATCCCTTAATGTGATCACAAAGCTGGAATTAGACTTGGAACGAGTTTGTGAGAAACAAACTCCACTGTGTTTATCCTGGCATCGCCGTCAGACAGGGATGAGGATCTGATGAGGAACACCTCGAAAAGGCATCAAATGCCTGCCATGCTCCAGCCTCAGGTGGTGCTTGAGGAAGAAGCAGTCTGGACATCCTGTTTGGGCCACTCCAGCCTAGTTTTCCTTTATTTTGCTTTTTTGTAACCAAAATAGGATGGGTTGGGAACATGTTCATTCTGCACATGTCCACACACACACACAGATCAGCAACAGATTTGGGTGCAGTATAAAGCTGGCCCCAATAAAGAAATCCCTGTGCTATCTCTCATTGTGATTCTTCTGTAGTTACTTTCTTATCAAATTATTTAGGAATAAATGCTGCTGCAGACACCTATGAAAGACAGGATGCAAAAGAACTCTACTGGACTAAGTCATGTCTGTTAAAGTTTGAAATGCTTTACTGTGAAGAGGAAGAATCAGACCTGGCTTTGTCATAAGTAAATATGTGAGACACCAGTAATGCATCTTTAATTGTGTGCTGCCTCAGCAACAGAGGAAACGCAGCCTGTAAAATAACCAGACAAAAGTCAAGCCCCAGCTGCACTCACATCTGCAAGTTCTGAGCCCTGGAAATACTAGAAATCTATCTCTGCAGCTCTAAGCAGACAGCAGGGAAGAACCTAGCATTTGTCTTCACTTCTGCCTTGGGAACAGGAGATTTTGTTTGCCACAAGGCTGAGTTTTGTTTCAAAATCACCTGACAAACAGGATTGTTGCTGCATGGTATCACAGTGGGATGCAAAAACAAGATCTTCAAAGCACAGCTTAAATAAGTTTAATCTTAAAAGGGGAGTGGAGGAAAGTGCTATGAGAATTTTGCTATTCATGAAGTGTTTCTGAAAGGCAGTGCTCACCATTAATATGACCTATCAGAGGCCCCAGCTCTTGGCTTTCCACACTTCAGGAAGGCCACACTCTTCTCAGACTGCTGGTAAAGACTTTTGGAAAATGACATTTGTTGCTCTGAATGCTTTGCGAAGCTCTTGTAGCTGGAGGGGCAAGAGGAATTTTTCCTTTTGTTTGCAATGCTTCCACAATCATAAATAAGCATTGTCTATAGCACTGCCTGTATCGCCACGTCTTGTTCCCACCCACTTCCATGGCAGGAGATCCTTGGGCTCAGGGGAGGATCTCCAGCAGCCAAGAAACTTTAAACTTGGTGTAAAATGAGAGCCACAAATCACAGCCCAAACTCCAGCACGTCTCAGGGAGCACATGCTGCCGAGCTCCTCTGTTTCTGTGCAGACAATAGATACCCTTTTCTGAGTTATGGCCATGGGGCCTGATCCTGCAAGGTGCTGAAAGCCACCAAAAGGCCGAGGGGGCTGAGCACTCTCAGGGGTCTTGGCGCTTCGTGCTGCTCGGCCCCAGAAAGAGAATGGGAATGGACAAATTTAACTTTGCCCTTAGGAGTTTTATCTCGCCTCCTCCACTCCCTGATGCCTTGAAAGACATCTCACCGGGCTGGCCATTTCTCCAGATCTTGTTTTAATTATTTAAGTTGAACTAGAGGACTTTTTGTCATTCCTTTTTGTGGAACACTCTGTACTTGGGGGGCCTCAGCTGGATATCCTGGGTTATGCAACCAATGGTTAAAGCTATTGTTTTCAGAAAGAAATTGTATGAATCTCATTAAATGCACTCTGATCAGGGGAGGCGGGATGCGTCTTTAAAACTGTGTTTGGATCCAATCCTATTGTCCCAGATAGGGCTGCCTGCCCTCTTTTCTGATTTAGTCTTAAAGAAACTATTGTGCAGCCTTAATTAATTTCATATTGGATCATATTATCACACTGCAACTGGCATTTGCTTGGTGATGCCTTCAGCTGGTCGAGAATTGCTTCAAGCCAGGAGAGGGCAGCAATTTCCCTGACAAACCGAAAGTGCAGCACAATGCTTTATTTAAAACAGGTTTGACAAGGTATAAACAATCCAAAGGGCACAAGACTCCAAGCCAGAAATGGAGGGAAAAAATCCCAAAAAACAAACAAACAAACAAACAAAAAATCCCAAAAAACCACACATGCAAGAAAAAGGTTTGTCATTCATTACCCAGCTATTCAAGCCACAGGTGTATAAATACTCCAGGCTTTATTGGCCCCTTGACTTAGATAGTGCTGAGCATTTGTTATCAGCCTTCGACACTTTATAGCCACTAGGATGGACTGCAGCCCACGTTCGTGGGGAAACAGAGCCAGTGTGTCACTTCTCCTCCTCTCCAACCCCCGTGATTTATGAGCATAAGCAGAATTGGGACTGGAAGTTCTCGTTCTTCAACACATCAAAGTGGACCAAAAACTAGCCTTCAGTCAGGAGCCATCCTCCAAGCCAAACTCATTCCTGATGCAATTTTATTTCATTTTTGCCTACTGTGAAACAGTGTCAGAAAGGCTTGATGACAACAGAAGATTCTGCCCTTGCTCCTGATGTCTCAGTCTCAGTAACATTCAGCCTCTCCTTTCATGGACACAAGCCATCAACTGTCTCTACTCTAAGCAGATTGCTCAGCACAGAAAAGAAGCAGGATATTCCCTAAATTTCCTTGAAACCGTATTGATTTGCCGTTGCTCAGTGAAAAGAAAACCAAGTTATGCCCACTCTGTGTGCCAGGTGAGGCACAACTGGTGATGGCAGGCACACAGGTGACATTGTTTTGTGGCTGTGCAGAGCCAGGCCTGGGGTCCCATCCAGGCTTCTCCATCCCCAGATCCCTCCCCAAAGGCACTGCAGGATGGGGGGGGGAGATCCCTCAGCTCCTCCAAGAATTCATTTCTAAGACAAGTCTGAAATGAAGGGAATCAGGTGTGTGATGGCCACAATGCACTGAAATGCTGGAACAGCTACGAGGAGGGAAGGAAATTTTTTTTTTCCTCCTAAAAATTTGTTTTTCCTGGTTTTCTTTTGGTTTGTTTCGTTATGCCAAATTTTCTCCTCTGAGGAGCTGTTCAAGGGTTCCATTTCCTGCAAAGAGCAGACAGCAAGTCCTCCTTTATCCAAGAAAAAAATGAAAGCAAGCCTGGGGATACTTGGACTAATGCAGGAACATGCTGGAGTTGTCTTTGGAGACAAGAGGGATTTGGAGAATCCTGGCAACTATTTCTCACCATTTTCCCTTCCAAAAAGCAAATGAAAGGCAACTGCCAGAGCTGAACAGGCTGAGTGCTGCTAATCCAACATTTCCAGAGAGGCCAGGAAGTCTCCAGGGTTTGTTACTGAAATGTGAGGCAGCCACAGTTCAGCACACAGGTGGGGAGGCAGATCCTTCTCTGGTGTAAACCGCTGATAAAATCCACCCCCTTATGCCAGTGACAATTTGTAATGCAGTTTTCTTAAAATACTCAAAAGGTTTGGATGCTGATTTTCCTCGTGCACAACCAGAAACCGAAAAAGGGGTGATAAATTCAAATAGCTCCAGGAAAATATTTAAAGTATCTAGGTATTATGGGAAGAGATTAATACACCATGATTAGGAACCCACTACCCCTTTCAGGGAATGACCCATCCAACCATTTTTAATGGTTTATCATCTTTCTATAGGGTTTAGCAAACAGTTTGAGAAACTGTCTTGGTATATTTTGCATCTCTGCTATTTAGTATTAGTCACTTACAACACACTCTAGACATGCTAATTGCTCATTAGAAACTGAACTTTTAAATAAGGATCCAGAAAAAATCAAAATATGGAAGAAAAATATTGATTCAAGAATCTGAAATGCATGTTTTCCTAATGTTTATCAAGAATAAATAATTGAAAATCTGTATTACCTGGAAATTGTGGAATCACAGCCCAGACAAACTAGCATTGCTATTCACAGTACTTTTCAGCATTATTTTCATTTTTAAATGCCATCTTTAATCATCTTTCTCCCATCATAATGTTGCCCTGTCATCACTTCTCTTCCCTTCCTCCGGGCAAATGTTGGTGTAGGAAACAGAGGGAAAAAATTGTGCTGCAAAACAGCTGGGCAGTGTTCAAGGTGGCGTTTGTTTGTGTCTTTTTTTTGTTTGTTTGTTGGTTTTTGTTGTTGCTTGCTTTTTTTTTTTTTAACAGCATATTTTATCTCCTGCTCATTTGCTCTACCTTTGACCTTTGTGATATCCTTTCCTATATTTTTACTTCAGATGAATATTTTAAAAATTGAAGCGAAAAGAAAATTCCCAAGGGTTATCATGAGTTAAGAATACAATTGAGGGTCTTCCCTTGCAATTTTCTAATAAAGTAACCACATTTCCATTCTTTTTTTCCGTGCATTTCAGCCATGAGAACAGCTGAAATGTTGCACATTTTCGCCTCACATTAAGATACAGTCTGGGAAAAGAACCCTTCAAGAAAGAAATTTCCCATAAGGGAAAAGAACTCCATTCATTTTTTTTTTTTTAAATTTTTTTAATCATCTGCGAGAGTAAAAAGTAACTTTGTGAGGGAGAACGCTGCCTCGCAGGCGGCTGCACTACTGTGATTTGGTAACTCTGGCGATTCCCCGTCGGAGAGAGCCCGCAAAGGGAAGCAAGGGAACATTTCCCCGGGGAACACCAGGGGCACAGCCGGCCCCGGGCCAGAGCAGCCGGCCAGCGCCAAGGTGGATTATTTGGGACTTTGACCGTGCCTGTAACAACAACCCGAGCACGGATGATGTATTTATCAGCGGCAGAGGTAGAGGAGGGGGAGGAAGAGCCAGGCTGCCCCCGAACCGGGAGGGGGCTTCTAGAGCCACCCCACAGCCTCTGCTAACACCACCGCCGCTGCAAAGATCCAGCCAAAACCAGCACAAAAACCCCGGCAAATCTTTTTTTTGCCAGGAGCTCGCACAGCGGCATCGCGGATCGGGAATCGCTAAAGCTGCTCCAGCTCTCGCTACGGGCGGGCAAACTAGTGGTTACACAGAAAAGAAAAAACAAAAAGGAAAGAAAAAAAACAACCAAGGGCTGTCCGGTTTTGTGGTGGGCTGGAAGCCAGGCGGCAGGGTGGTGAGGAGCTGGGAGAGGTGGCATTTTCCGGGCGGAGCTGGGCTCGGTGTCCCCGGCCCGGGGCAGGCAGCGGTGGCGCTGCTCGGCATTAACCGGGACCGGCGCTTCTCCCTGGCTCCAGCCAGGCAGGGCGAGGAGCTGCGGGGCTGCTCGCCCTGCGGGAAGAGGCCAGGAGCTGCCAGGGAGCGGCGAGGGAGCGCGGGCTGCCCGCGGGGCTGCGCATCCCCGGCCGGGCATCCCCGGCACCCGAACCCGGCAATCGCCGGGAGCGGCCTGACCCCGCCGGGGCTCGGGACACCGGGTTTGACACCTCGGGAAAGCCTCGGAGCTGCTGAAGCTCCCCGCAGCGGGGAGCAGGAATCGGCCCCCCGGGGCCGGGATGCTCCGGGGATGCAGAAAAGGTTCGGCTGCAGCATAGCCCGGGTGAGAAGAGAGGAAGGAGCTTGGCCTCAGAGCAAGCGCCTGCGGCTCGGCCCCTGAGCCCCTTTCGCATTGTTTTCGCACCTATCGAATTTACAGAACACTTTTGGCTGCAAAATTGGTTTGCAGAGATTGGCCTCTTTCCGAAGCAACGCTCGCTTCCACACGGCGCTCACGGGTTGCCAAATAATCCTTACGAATTTCTTGGGTGCAAAAAAAAAGAGCAGCAACAAAGCCCCCAGCCCTCCAGCCCCAGAGCGGCACAAAATCTGGGCTGTGCAGTTGCTGTAAAACTTTCCTCCTCCCCCCTCCGCCTGCTCTGAAAAGAAGGGGAGAGAACATACGTGGTGACATGAAACACTTCAGAGAAAAGCAAACAAATATTGGCTTCTCCGGAGAATCAGAAACGTAATGATACTACAATGCTAGCAGTTTATTTTTCACTGCCTCGGGCTGCTTGGCAGAAGGTCACAGTAAAATCATCTAGGCATGAGAGATTAGCTGATGTCTATTTTGCTCTAAGGCTCCGTGCCCTTCTCTTGAGGGACTTTTACACCTGCTGAGGAATGCTGCTTCCCAATCGCCACGGCACCGGCAGGGAACCCCACAGCCTTTGATCAAGTCGGAGCAGGCGTGTTCCCCAGCCAGCTCCAGGGATGCAGGTTGGCTGCAGGAACCAGCCCGGCACCAAACTGAGCTCCAGCTGCAAAGATCTTCATCTAAACCATCGGAGCAGCAAACCGAAACTCACGGCGGGGCGGCAGGAGAGGGCTTAAATCACATCACACACACGGGCTGACTGCATCCTTGGGCTGGGCAAAATGCTGTGGTACAAATCCCGGCCTTGGCTGGAGACAGTGAAAATTCCCCCCTCTGAGCTGGGGTTTCACTTCAGAGCAATTAAATGCTGCAGTTTGGGTAGTGAACGCTTTGTGGAACAGGTGGATTTGCCGTCAGAATGGTCTTTGCACAGCCTGAAATTATTTCGATACAGAACTTCTGTCCCCAGGTATGACCAAGCAGCACCAGCAATGATTTGTAAATGACTTTTATTGCCTCTCCTTATCATGCGGACAAATGTGAATTTAGTATTGGTGAAATGCATGAACGCTGGGAGAACAAGGGAGACAAACTCTCAATGGAGCTGTCAATCAGAGCTCCTGTCCCATCCCCCAGAGTTTTCCTCAACTTTAGGAGCAGTAGGACTGCCTGCATCTGAAGTTCCCTCCGTGCTTCTTTCAAGGCCAAGCACTGGAATTTTATTAGCCTATACCAAGAACTATTTCTGTAAACTTTTCCCCAAAAGAACATTGAAACCATTTGCATCCGTTTAATTAGCTGGCTGCAGAAGAGCTTTTAAAAATCTACACTAAATTAAAAATGAAAAAAAAAAACCCAAACAAACAAAGAAAACCCACTATAAAATTGACTCACTAAAATAGGTTTACCTTCCCCCAGGCGAATGAACACTTGCACCCAACTTTGGTGGCATCATTTGCTTCTGCCATATCCTGAGACTTCAGTTTCCAAGGTCACTAACACACCCTGGCATGGCAGCACAAAGCCCACAGCTGGCAGAGCCAGACAGTTCCTTATTCACATGGAAATCTGGAAGGAATCATGCCCTGAAAATAAACACTATTTATATCAGCCATTATTTAACAACAGAAAAAACACATTTCTAAAAGTGCCCAAGACTCATCAGGCCCCTGTTGCAAGTGGTGTTCAGGACCTGCTGGAATCCACCCCATGACTGAGCCAAACGTCATCTGAAAAGCACTCTGAAAGCAATATTTGTATTTTTATTTTTTCCCCCTCCAGGTTTTAAGATATTTTTACTCTCGATTGGAGCTTCCAGGTGCATGAACTATCTGTAACAAACTCGCTTCTCAGCAATGCTAACTGGCACAAACCCCTGCCTAACACGTGGTCCGTGTCGTGGTGGGGGAGCTGCTGTGCCACCCCACAGCTGCCCCCGGCCCCAGCAGGCTGGAAACCATCCCAAACACAGCTTAGGCACCTGGAATTAATATTGCAACACATCCTCATGTAAACTGGGCTTGCACGCAGAAATCAAGCGGAGAAGCCGCGGTTTTTGTTCAGAGATGAAGTTGGAAGCACAGTTTTGTCTCAGCCCACCTGACTGCCAGGGCTGCCTGCTCCTCTGCCATCTCATGGATTATGTGCTCTGCCTGGATCCTGCTGCTTTCTTGGCTTCTGATGCCTCTGGGGCACGAAGATCGCTTTGCTCTTGCTTCACACAGCACCCAGCACAGTGGTATAAATAACCAAAGTGAGTGAATCAGTGCCACAAGCAGCCCTGGTCTCCAGGAATCTGCTGAATCAGCCAGGCTTCCCAGGGGAGTTGCTCTCTGGGAAGGCTCCAAAAACATGTGGAAAGGCTGAATACGAGGATGCCCTCGCCGATGCTGCCACACAGATATTCCGGGCTATGTTTCACAGGGACTGATCTTGGGAAGAAATATCCTCCTGCCCCAGTGGGTTCTCAGGGAAACGGGGGCTCTGCCCGCACCCTCCGAGCAGGGTTTGTGCAGAGCCTCAAATCTGCCCCTGGACCCACCCAGCAGGGATGTGGCTGGCACCAGCCCAGCTGGTTTTGCTCTGCCAGCCTGAGGCTGTTCCCAGCCGGGAGATGCCTTAGCTGCAGAAAGGTTTGAATTTACTCCTCTGCCCCCCAGCACAGAGCTCTGTGCGAGCCAGGGCTCCTGCCAGAGGTGGGTAAAACCCACAGGCAGGATTGGTGTGCACTGATCCTGCTAAAGGAAATGAGACTTGAGAGCCAAACTCTCCTTGGGAAATCTTCTCCGGGTCATCTCCTACCTTGGTTCCAGGTCAAATGAAGGGAAAAATACCAACCAGTTAAAAGGAAATAGAAGGAAACAAGCAATTCCACTGGAATTGGCTTCACTTTTCCTCAAGTATCTCCTTTCCTTGCTGTACCTTATTTTACCCTGAAGACAGACACAGCTCTCCCCAAAGCCCAGCAGACGGTGCCACGAAAGTTCGCTCTGGGGGAATCACTCTGGGGCTGCCCTGCTGCAGCAGGTGCACACAGTGCTGGAGAAGCACTGCTGTGCTCCAGCCTGCTCTGGTGATCCGGGGAAACTGAGGATCGGGCCCTGGACAGCTTTATTCCTGCCAGAAGAGGTTTTAACACAGGTTGTCCTGGGAGACTCACAGCATTCCTAATGTATGCAAAAAAAACCCAAAAAAACAAAACAAAACAAAAAAAAAAACCCACAAAACCAAAAAAAACCCCCAAAAACCTCGAGAGAGAACAGAGCTCAGCGACAAGCTGATTTGTCACTCCCTGAAATGCAAGAGTTCTTTAGGACAGGATTCTTAAGCCGTGGCTTGTAAAAAGCTGTTTGTTTTGTACTGACCTTCCCCTTTTATGTAACATGAGAGGCATGCTTCAGCGAGCCCTGAATGCAGCTAAACATATGTCGTCAGCTGTGCAGGGCTGCCCCTCCGATTAAAACGGATTTTGGGAGCATATGTGGGAATGGGCTCGCCACAGACACTCAAGGGAAATGAAGGAATACGGGGCAATTAGCAAGAGCAATCCCCAGACCTCTCCACTAAGCCCCCGTAGGAAGTACAAAGACTTATCTCGTGGGCATGGAAACAATTAAGGTCAACAAGTAATCGTGGAAAAGGAAACTTTAAAAACAAGGACATGGTAAATGACCTAGTAAACACTGCTTTTGCCCCCCTCACAGAGCTAGGACTAGCATTTCATCTGGGGTTCATATGCACAGCCGAGCTGGCTTCTGCCTCCCCAGCCCCCCTCACATAATGACTTCCCTTTGCAATTTCCTGGAGGAAGTTGCTGGAGCGATCTTTTAGTGATAAAAATAAGCCATAGTGATTCTTAATTTTCAGTCAAAGAATTCTCCTAATCTCCTAATTAAGGAGTGCATGGCAGCAGCGTCCCTTAGAAAGCATCAATGGGACAAGCAGCCCCTGCAGAAGAATGCAGTTATTCTGGAGGACTGGGGTATCCTGTGGATCATTTGGGCACACGGATAATATCCCGTGTCTGATTCCTTCCCAGAGGTACCCAGAAAGGAGTACTATTTTTGACAGGACACTTTCTTCACAATAGTTTTCTCTTTACACAGGCCATTAGCGTTGGAGAGGAGACACTGTTGCATCCTCTCTCCCAGTTTTAGAAGCATTAATTGAATTCTGAAGCCTCAGCAGTAATTGGTAACCCAGGCCCTGTCACTCATTTTCTCACTTCCCTCTCCAGAGGGCGGGACAGAATTTCTGAGGGTTATGATGACACCAGGGAGTTCTCCGGGGTTCTGTGTATTTGTTTTTATCAGTCTGACTTAACATATGGTATTTACGAGTCCTCTTCACCAACGTTCGAGGGGTGACCCGGAACAGCACTCGAGTGACTGCTGCCAGCTTGGAGCTCCTGCCTTACATATGGAGCGAGCAGCATTCTGTCAGTCTGAAATGTGGCTCTCCACCCCGTCAGCTGCAATTTGATGTGGGAGCCCCTCAGCATGGCCAGGGAAGGGAAGGGAGAGGATGTGTGCTCCCAAAATCAGGCACGTGCAGTGACACACAGACCCTGAGTTCAAGTACACGCAGTAACACCAGATCCTGTGCCTAGAGTAAAGCAAACACAGATTTCTCAGCTTCTTGGCTGTATTTATACTCTGGTTTGGGTTTTGTAGCTCAAGAACAAATAGAATTTATGACCCAGATGGACCCTGGGTCTCTGTCTGACAACAAGCCACATTTATTTGTGCCTTTCTTCCTTTCATCATCCCAATTTACCTCCACAGTTAATGCAGCACTTTGAGCTGTGAGGAAAATACAGACAAGATAATATTAAACAACTGTAATGGTTTTGCAACGTGATGCAAAAACTCCTTTAAACCCAGATTTGCAGGGCTTGACTGCTATTAGTGCATCACCTGAATGAAAGGATGTAGGTAAGAATTCTGTGCAAGTATCTTCTGCTCTTTGTTTGCCTGCTTACCACATCATAATCTCATCCTAAAAATGCTTCCATTCAATGTCACAAATATATCTGAAGTCCTTGTCACTTGTTTCTACTGCAGGGTACTCACAAGATGCTTTTAGAGGAAGTACTCAAGCAGTACATGGCTGGAGGCTAAATCTGGCATACAGTGACTGTAACAAAGTGTGACATCTGTCACAGCTCCTCTTGGACAGACCTATAATGATTGCTCTGGCCAGAGAAGAAGACATCTGAAGTCAGGAACTGAATAATGCTAATGATACTTCATAAACATCGCAGTTGAGATATAATGATGCATTTCTCTGAAGAAAGATGCTGAGAGCTGAGAGGGGTCTGACTGGCAGATATTTACCCCCCCATCCATTTTTCTGTCCATAAACATCCCTTGTGAAGTGCTGCAGGCAGGGTGCACTCATTTTATGCATCCCAAAGTGCAGCAGAGACCACTGCATCTAGCAGAGGGAATACATGTGTCAAACCTGTCAATAGAGATGATATCATTTCATCCGTGTATTTCTGGCATCAGTCTGTATCTATTAAATAACGGCACATGGGAATCATCTGGCTGCATGCACAGCACCACTTGAACCTCAGCAGCAATAATTCTTGTTATTTTAAGTCTGTAAGTTCTCTGGGGAAAGGAATGTGCCTTCCTCCCCACCAGGATTAGTAATTAGCTGTGTTTTTGTGACGCTGCAGATTACAGCAGAGCGAATCAGGTGTGCCAGGTGTGCAGCTCCCCAGACGGGTCAGGCCATGCACCAGTGAGCTAACAGCCTAAACAGGCAAGACAGACAACAGAAATATCATCCTGTACTCAGAGCTGATGTGCACAGAGGTGACACGTCTTGCCCAGGGTCACAGAGAGGGCTGTGTCAGAATGCAAAGCCCCATCTCCCTAATCCCAGTCCAGTGTCTCTGTTAGAAATTGTTCCTTAACCACTGTACTGAAAGCACTCGTAGTATTTTACACATGGCTTAGCCTAATACTGCTGCATCACAGCTGTCCCCAGCTGCTTAAGAAGCAAATGTTTGTGCCATAAATTATGATTTTTGACCATGTGATGTTAGCAATTCCTACTCAGTAACGCTGCCCCATTAGCCACAGCCGAACCTCAGCACTGGCCGATGACTGACAACTGTTACACAGGGCAGCATCCCCGTGTCAACATATTCACAACACCTGTCATCACTTCTTGTCAGTAATCTTGATCTAGTTATGATTTAATTTATGCCTTGTGTGTCATAAGCCAGCACTTAATTTTTTTTCAAAGCAATCAAGTGAACTCTTTTGTTGAGCAGCTTCATTTCTTTGACAGATGCTGAAATTCGACTTTTTTTTTTTTTTTTCTTTTTTTTTTGTGAGCAGCTCACATCATTCTGGCAAATAAGAAGTGCACCAGTGTTAGCAGCTCCCAGTGCTGGGGACTCTCAGTGTAATAGGAGCAGTGATACAGAATTCCCTTCAGGAAGGAAAGGAAGCCTGGCAGCACACCCAATTCACGCCAACATTCAGCTAAAGACAGAGAATTTGCGACAGCACAAGACTGGATTTTGAACTTTTGCTGCGTGTGCCAAGCTTTGCTTTAATTTAAGCAGATTCCTAATGCGAACTTTGCTCGTGTGCTCTGGGCAAGATTGACACCACACGGCGTCTTCCTGCGGTGACAGTCACCAACACACAGCAACGTGTGCCCTGGGACACGCCATGGAGCTCTCCTCCTCCTCCTCCTCCTCCTCCTCCTCCTCAGCATCTCGACAGGGGAAGCGTGACTCGCTTTTGCAATGGTCATTGCAAAATTAAAAGCTGGGATGGAGTGATTGGAAAAAAAAAAAACCAACATTTTTTTGGAAAGTTAGTGTTGACTGCTCTTTAGTTTGCAAGGCACAGCTGACAAGGACGTATCTCAAGACCTGGAAAATTCCGAATTTTAAACACCTGACTAAAAGAGGAGTAAANCACATGGCTTAGCCTAATACTGCTGCATCACAGCTGTCCCCAGCTGCTTAAGAAGCAAATGTTTGTGGCATAAATTATGATTTTTGACCATGTGATGTTAGCAATTCCTACTCAGTAACGCTGCCCCATTAGCCACAGCCGAACCTCAGCACTGGCCGATGACTGACAACTGTTACACAGGGCAGCATCCCCGTGTCAACATATTCACAACACCTGTCATCACTTCTTGTCAGTAATCTTGATCTAGTTATGATTTAATTTATGCCTTGTGTGTCATAAGCCAGCACTTAATTTTTTTTCAAAGCAATCAAGTGAACTCTTTTGTTGAGCAGCTTCATTTCTTTGACAGATGCTGAAATTCGACTTTTTTTTTTTTTTTTTTTTTTTGTGAGCAGCTCACATCATTCTGGCAAATAAGAAGTGCACCAGTGTTAGCAGCTCCCAGTGCTGGGGACTCTCAGTGTAATAGGAGCAGTGATACAGAATTCCCTTCAGGAAGGAAAGGAAGCCTGGCAGCACACCCAATTCACGCCAACATTCAGCTAAAGACAGAGAATTTGCGACAGCACAAGACTGGATTTTGAACTTTTGCTGCGTGTGCCAAGCTTTGCTTTAATTTAAGCAGATTCCTAATGCGAACTTTGCTCGTGTGCTCTGGGCAAGATTGACACCACACGGCGTCTTCCTGCGGTGACAGTCACCAACACACAGCAACGTGTGCCCTGGGACACGCCATGGAGCTCTCCTCCTCCTCCTCCTCCTCCTCCTCCTCCTCAGCATCTCGACAGGGGAAGCGTGACTCGCTTTTGCAATGGTCATTGCAAAATTAAAAGCTGGGNCGCTTTGGCAATGGTCATTGCAAAATTAAAAGCTGGGATGGAGTGATTGGAAAAAAAAAAACAAAACATTTTTTTGGAAAGTTAGTGTTGACTGCTCTTTAGTTTGCAAGGCACAGCTGACAAGGACGTATCTCAAGACCTGGAAAATTCCGAATTTTAAACACCTGACTAAAAGAGGAGTAAAGGACACTCACACAGGTTAGTTTTCCTTGCTGTAGGAACTAATCACAGCAGGAGCCACATCTTAATAGTATTCTCTTGCTTCATACAGCACAATCAGGAGCTTCTATCTGAGCAGGAAAACAACTGCCCAAAGTTTCCAAGCAGAGACAACTCCCAACCAATGAAATAAGAGTGAGGGAAATACACATTTTGAAGTGCTCTCATCTCTTAGCTTCTGAAACTCATCAAAAGGTTGCCAGGCTATGAAGGCAGGAATAATCTGTATTCATTCAGCTCCACAAACTGTTCTTGGCTTGGAATACACTCTTTGGTTGCATGCACTCGCAAACTGGATTTATTTTTCAAATACCTGACCCAGTGCCAAAAGAGACAATCCATAAAAGCTGTCATTTAAGGACCGTACCAATTACAGCTGGGAGTGCCATAAAGGTGTCACAGCAACAGCTGATCAGATCCCAGATGAAATCCACAGTTACAAATCTCCCACAACAATTGCCCTCGCTGGGTTCGTAGCGCCACGGCTTCCAGTCAGACTGGGAGGGAACAAATACATCAACAGAATTGTCTTTCTGCCAACAATTTTTCGTAATTCGTGTCGTTTGAAAAACTCCAAATTAAATCTGAAATATTCTTATGATTTAGTGAACTACAGAAACCCAGCCCTGGGTTTGGATTTGAGCAGCTCAGCTGGGCAGCATCTCTGGAGCAGGACAAGTGCCCCCAGCTCTCAAATGTAGGTGCATCAAACCTTTTGTACAAAACGCCCGCAGCTCTTTTCAAATCCTCAATAGGCTCCATCAGTAGCACAAAGAAACAATGCAGCTGAGAATCTTTTTCGTATAACACACAGATCAATGAACACTTGTTCTGCACAAGATCTAAGACAGGTAAATGTACAGGCAGATGTTACGGGCAGAAAATGAAATCTGGGTAAGAGAGAGCTAAAAGCTCTCTTTGCTCCACAGCTGCCACTCTCCCGTGGTGGTAGCACTGCAGAGCTGGTTTTTGTTCCAGCAAACTTATATTTATTTCATAACCACAAACCAAGACTTAGATTTCTGCAATGGCTAACCAGTAAATAGATGCATTTAAAGTACAGGAATGGATTCAGAAGTAAAGGAAAAGGCTATTTCAGTGTTTTAATTTGCTATAGTAGGGCTGAGGAAAAAAACCCAGACTAGAACCTTTCTCGTGATTTCACATTCATCAAATGAGAAAAATGCATCATTTCAAACACCAATGATAAATTTGAGCACAGCTAAAGGCATGCAGAAATATTTGGAACCAGAACTTGTCCGTGCTGAGCATAACCCAGTGAAGGAATACATCAGCACACGTTCACATACACATATGTACTGTGACCACATTTATCCCTTTTGCTAAACTACTTCCTTAGAGGGTGAAAGGTCAGACTAATCAGACAGAAATTAAATGCAGCTGGAAAAAAAAACTTTAGCAAGAAAATGCTTAAAATAATTGCGCTGCTTTTTTTAACCACATTATTGCTCCTCTCCAAGCTGAGCACTTGGCATTTGTGCAAAGGCTGCAGAGAGAGCGGTTAACGAAGGGGAGAATTGGAGAGGAAACTTTCACTCAATTAATCCAAATCCATATCTGCAAATGCATGGAGACAGCAAATACTCTGAGGTTTTGGAAATACTCATGTCTGGGGAGCCATGTTACACGTGTTGAACAGAAAGCAACAGGCTGCTGCATTTTGTGCCCAAATAAATGAGAGGTTTTAAGTAAAACAATTTCCAGCACCACCCACTCGAGCGGCAATATTGTCATGGTTTCATTTTACCACTCCGAATGGCAGTGCAAGTTTTTGCCTGTTTGGAAACGTAATGTCGAAGCAACTTGTTTTAATTTAGGCGAGCAGAAGCTGCCAACCATCTTTGCTTCCCAGCCAAGAGGAATTTATCTTACACATTTATTAAGTCATCATCTAGTTAATTACCATCATTTTGTAAATAGTGTAGCAGAATGAAGACAGCCATCCAGCACTGTTAAGCTAAAACTGATAAGAGGCACAAAAAAAACGGGCCAGGCTTCAAAGCAGTGCAGCCACTGTCACTCCAACAGTGTCTGTGGAAATACCCAAATTTACCTCGGCTGAAGAAACAGCCCACCTACATTTCCCCCAAATGTTATAAATGCCAGGCGTGTTTTCTCCAGCCAGCACTGTCTCAGCTAAATTCCATCTTCCAAACTGGTGTTTTCACTTAAAGAAGCTGCTCTTGGAGGTGTTTTCCTGCCCATGGTTGTTTGGGTAGAGAAGGGGAAATAAATTACTGGGAAAATAAAACACTGGGGACGGAACTTCATTCACACAGCTCAAGTGTAAAATGAAAGCTTTGTAGACTAAAACTTTTGTTTTCCTTGGGTGAAACCCTCCCTGCCCAAAGATTCTAATCTTGAAATAGTTCATTTGGTTGTTTGGTTGGGGTTTTTTAAAGCAGACTGATAAGGAAAAGCATTTTTCTTTGGAGGATGAGATCTGGTTTTATTGACTAGATAATAACCCAGCTCTTATTCTTCACATGACACTGAGATCCTAGTAAATCAGTGAGTTGAGTTATTTACTCCAGGTTCTAAGAGAAGAAAGAGGCCAAATTCTGCTCATAAATGTAACTGTAAAGAAGGTTTCTCCAGATTTCCAGCGAAGCAAAATCCCTGACAGAGCAGATTTTGGCGCCACATCAATTTTCTGAAGGCTACTTTACATATAAAAAAGTTACACTGGATTAACAAAATTATGCGGTTTTAAAATAGATAATTAAAGCAATCCAGCTTTATGTGAAAATACCCTTGAAATAAACTTAACCTAGTTTATAGGAGTTTAGCTGCACTGGTTAATTTACAGCACAGCCGTAAATTGCAGTGAAAATGGTTGGCAGCAGCAGGCTACAACATACTTACTTATATCAGCACAATGGTTTACATGAGCTGAGTTGAAACAGAGTCTTAAACCACATCAATATCCATGCTGAGTCAAGCTCCTGCATCTTCCTCTTCTTGTTTTGTTAGTTTTTCTAGCCCAGTTGTAAAAACATCAAGTATAATTCAATAAATAAAGAGATATCGTAACAAGGCAAAGCTAGGACACCTGGATGCTGGCTGAAATTAATAAATGAATCAAGTCTGCTCTGACGTTCAAACACAAATCTTTGGCTCCCTGTGTGAACTGAACGGGAAGCTACAGCTGCACTTTGCTTCTTTCGGATAAAACTCAGTGAATTAAAGGGGTCTGAGCAAGGCCCTGGGTTTATTTTCATCTCATATAATACCAACGTGCTGTAGGTACCGTAGGAGCAGCTCTAGAAACTGCCTGTGATTTCCTGTGCCAGGAGTCCTCTCACGGGGCTGCCTGTGGGGAGGACAGGACCACTGGAGCATCACCCCACAGACTCTGGGGCAGAGCACAACCCTTCAGCAGGTGCTTAACTTCAATTACCCGCTGACAACCTGCAGACCCGAGAGGTTTATCAGCCCTCTCTCATGGCTTCTGTTGTAAATACCAATCTTTGACCACTCCAAAATGGGAGAAACTGGAAGGACAGAGCCAAGCTTTGCTCTCAGATAGGAATCAGCAGCTTGCCATGGATGGGGGGCGGCTGCTGTGAGATTTGGAAGAGCCAAGGGATCCGTTTTGGGCTGCTGTTTGCCATCCCTGGAGTGGTTTTTTGCTGCTGTGAGATTTGGAAGAGCCAAGGGATCCGTTTTGGGCTGCTGTTTGCCATCCCTGGAGTGGTTTTTTGCTGCTGTGAGATTTGGAAGAGCCAAGGGATCTGTTTTGGGCTGCTGTTTGCCATCCCTGGAGTGGTTTTTGGCTGAGGTGAAGGTTGTCCATCACCTGCTGCCCTGCACAGCTCAGCAGCCCCACGCACATGCTTGGCACCCTGCCCAGCTCAGGGGACTGGCCCTGCTCTCCCAAGACGAATATATGGACTTGACATATGAAAAAGAGCAGAATTCACAACCGTGCCATGTTATTTTAAACCTTGTTATCCCCCTTCCATTCAAGGAAGAGGACAGATGCTCAAGCTGCTGTTTACACCAAAGTTAGAATGCTGCCTATTGTAAATTGTAAATTAGGTTGCAAAGACATTTCAACAACTAGTAAAACTACTCACAGTTCATCTGAAATTACATTTTCAGGATTCAGAACAAGTTACCTCATCATCATAAATGACCCAATTGTCCAAAACACAATAAGGACATGTCTTCGAAAGAGACAAAGAGGACATTATTTTCCTTGGTCTCTATTAATAGGGATTCCCCCAAACAGAAGAATCATTTGAGTGGAGATATATTTGGAGGCAAATGAATAGGTCCTTCTAGTTATTCACAAGACTATACTGTTGAGAATGTAACAGTAATTTAGCTTCCTTTTTTTTTTCAATTGCACACTATGGAGTGGTCTCACATGTGATTAGTTGTTTTCTTTCAGAAAATAAACTGCATTGTACACTGATTTTTTTTTCTTTTCTTAAAAGTGCAAAATCATCTGAGAGATGTCTAGGTGTCTCCAATATTATCAGGATCCCTTGTGAGATAAAACCCAAACTTTATCCCCTAGAATCATCAAGAAATTTGAATATTTAGCTGTGTCTGATCCTCACCTCACCTGGAAGTACCCTTCCTGGAGGGGGAATTTCTTTAGGCTACGCAGAGTCACTATCATTTCTCCAGCTCTGACACACAAAACAATTTAAAGCTGCTCAGAAACTGGAGCAGAAAGGCTGGAGAGTGTTGCAGCACTACCTGGCTGCTGGGGACACAGAGGGCCAGAGCAGGCAAGGGACAGCTGGAGGCAAAAATGCTTTGAAAATAAATATCAGGTCAAGAAGAAGGGTCGTGGGGAGACTGTACTTGAGAGGGGAAAATCATTTTGTAACAGCGAGGACATAAACACCTCCAGGTTTGTTCTATGCATCCTGCAAGGATTAAGACATTTTTTTTTCTGTTTTTGTTGCTCAGAAAGCAAAGGGATTTAAAATACACATGTTCTTTTTTCTTCAACTCAGAAGATGCTGCACTGGCAAGAGATGGAGAAGTAATATCATCACAAAAGAGCAGCCCAAGCTTCCTTTGGTGCCCAGTGGTAATTAACAGTTATTAAACTGGGCAGCTTTTAAGTGTGCCAGGAACGGGCCAGGGTAAGTGGAAGCAATGCAGTCTTGTGGCTCAGAGCTGCATGTGGCCAAACTCTCTGTTTTCCCAAATGGCAAATGAACCCACCAGGAGCACCCTGGTGCCATGTGAGGAAGGCTTCAAACATCCAGTTTGACTTGTTTATGGCTGGCATGGACATTCCCACCTGCCCGCCGTGGATATTCCCTGCGGAGCGACTCCCGCGCTCGGGGATTGCTGCAGCTCAGCAGCAGAGCCCGGAGCTCGGTGCCTTCCAAAGCAGACACAACTTTTCCTGACCTGCAGCGAGGTCCCCGTGCAAGCGTTTCAAAGCCTGGGGTGACGCTGAGGCCGCCGAGTGCTGATCCTGCAGCCCTCCCTCCGAGCGCGGCCGCGCTCACGGCCCAGCCCGGCTCTCCCAGCACAGGCACTTGTTTCTCCCAAAACAGGAGAAGAAAGTTGCCAAAGTTTCTGGCAGAACCAGTCAAGACCCATCTGAGTAGCTCACAGCTAATGGATGCTGTAAAGCACCTGTGCCAAACATGCTTCACCTTTACTATCTTCCCTCTTTACACAGCATTTGACTTTTTATAATGATGTTCCCATTATCTCAGCCCTATCTTCCCATCCCGTCGCTATGGTTGATTAGCTTTTTCTTTTTCTTTTTTTTTTTAATTTTAAAAAAATTTAATTAGAATTGAAAAGGTTGACTAATAAAGGAGAAGACTGTTTTCTTTGGCAGCCCTACTCACTTGATTTATATTGGCATTGCGAGACTCCATCCTAATATAAGATGCACCTCAACTTGCATAATACATCCTGCACATCCTTCCCCCAGCACAGCTCATCTGTCGTGACCTCTAATCCTTCCTGTGGGTCAGAGGCACCATTCTGGCTTTCCATTAGCACAAAATAACTCCCCAAAAAACACAAACCAAGCATAACCCCTAAAACAATTCAGCACATCACAAGAACAGCTTTGTGGACCAAACTGCTCTCAAATACAAGAGCTGCAGGGAAGGTGTCCGGGAATTTTGGACTGGTAGAATTTCTGAGCAGCTCCAAACACATTGAGTTTGTGAAGGAATTGCTGGCAGTGCCCAATTTTGCTTTTCTGGCCCTGGAAACTCATCGGATGTCAGGTGGAAATGCTTGCACTGCCTTTATATCCTTCTCTTGGGAGGGACAACGCTTGTTCCAAAGTATTCGCTGCTAAATATGGAGAGGAATCCCACTTTTCTGGCAATTTCACAAGATTTCCCCAATCTTATTCTTCAGTTGATCTTTCTCATGATTAGAAAACAATCCTTCAGGTAAGAAATAGGTTGAAATATTGTCAGGAGGGGATTTTTAACAAGCTGTTTTAAGGCTTTATTTTTGAAAAATGTCTCCAGAATGATATCTATAAAACCCACAGGTACACCTGATTGCTTGCTACCTGGGTTACCTTTACAGAAAGGAAAAAAATCCCAAAAAGCATGAAATTATGAGATAGAGAGGAGGACTGAGCCATTGAAAAGAGTGCTAAGGTTGAAACTGCTGCTGACAGCACAACGTGGGCACATGGCTTGGTGACATTTTAGCTCTATCTGGGTATATTTACATCATTTCTCCCTGCAAACCCCATTATCAGACAAGAAATAATTTTAAAACATCACTGCCCAAAGTGCTCAGTACATAGTGTGATTAAAATTATCTCTATACACAGAATGGCTTTTCAATTTACTCATCAGCTGCTTGATAAACCACAGTACTGAAAATAAGACAAATAAGATGGTTTGCAAATACTTCCATCTGCCTATTAAGGCTCGATTAACATTCCCACAAATGTAGTAAAAAAAAAAAAAAAAAAAAAAAAATTAGAAAAAATTAAATAAGTTCAGTTTTAAAAGCAAATAGGTCAAACAAATTACAAATGGAATCTTGGCACTGCTGAAGAAGGATAAGTACATGTTTAGATTAATAAGTAATTACCCGTGCAGCAGCAATGTCTTAATTTCTGGCCACTAGATTTTTGTTCGTAATTTAAATTACATCTGTAAAACGCGAAGGGGTTAAGGCTACAATCTGTGCTGGTATCCCAGTGCCAGTTATTGGATACCTCTCCAGGTTTTTCTAGACACTTGGAATTGCAGGAATTGCACGCTGTGAGCTGCAGATGTGTTTTGCAACTTCAATCTCAGGAATTGTTCCGACGGCTGCCACTGTTCTACACCTGAGACTTCCCCCAGCTCCCGCTGCCCTCTGGGAACACTGAGGCGTTTTTATGCTGCAATAATGAAGCAGAAAGCATTGATTCAAATTCCCAGCGTGCAAGAGAAGGCTCTGGGTTTGGATTTTTCCGTGCAGCGGCGCATGCAGGCGGGGTGGTGAGGATGCAGGGGATGGATGGAGCAGGATTTGAGCAGGAGCAGCAGTCCCAGCGCTCATCTCCCACACGATGAGCTCTGGCCAGCAGCCCCAGCTGAATGTCAGGATGTAGGTGATCCCTTAGGCTCAGAGAAAGAGGGACATGCCCTTGGCTAATCTTCTCCGTCTCCAGCATTTTGATAACTTTTAATGTCCTCTCAGTTCGTCACTGCCCCCGTGAGCTGGGTCGGGATTTTGTGCAGCTAAATCACAGCTGGAAGTTCGTTAAGGTACGCGTGCTAAAATTCAGGCGCCGTGAGTGCTTTTGTACAGATGAAACCTCCACCCCTTCCCACCATCCTCGATACATTTGTCCCATGCTTTGTTAACCCCAGCAAATAAGGTTCGCATCAGGGACCCAGGGGTTTTAAGTGCCCAGTGTTGACACTTTGGCACAGATCTGTCAGCTCTGGACAGCCCTGTCCTGCTGCCTTCCTCGAAGGGATCTGTGACAGACACAGCAGAGCTCTCATCTGGGAGCTTCACTCCCAGCAGAGCCCACATCAGCTGCAAACGCAGAAGGAACGAGGGAAAAAAATCCGGGGGAAAAAGAAAAAAAAAAAAAAAA